>JAAZQE010000209.1:0-40424 GCA_013620735.1 Clavariopsis aquatica
CCTAAGGAATATCTAGGGTCTAGTAATTTAGCAAGGTCCACATATTTGGCTACACGGATATTGGGTGCCGCGAAACGATGCTTATACCAAGATATGATCCTACTACTATCTTGGTAGTTACCAAAAAGGCGTTTGTGCCACTGACATCTGCCCGACAACAAATATTTACGCCCAACCTAATGGCGGATTGCAGGCCGCTCAGTCCCGGAGAAACCAATCAGCAAATTATGGTATGCTCATCAACTACAGAAGCCATGTTATTTCTCATGAAGGTTTGGTACCCATGAGGTCCTTGGGCCGGGCTGTGAGAATGGATATTCAGTGTTTAAGTTAGAATGTAGCTATGATATTTACTTCGTGCCATAGATAGCCTAAAGGTAAAAGATGAAGCGGCTTACCCGTAGTGAGGTGTTAGGGCAAATGCCATTCCAGGAGCGTACAAGCCGGATACCCAGCCCGGATGCAGAGTGACGTGGTCATAACCTATAACACATATATCAGCAACATTTTCGGAGCCCAAAGCGCCCTTTCGGGTATGTAGAATACAGCGGATGAGTGACTAGCGAACGAGGGTAGGGCGAAGTCGTTGGTAATAACTCGATGGAAACCTCTTCTTGTACGAGATGTTTGTGGGCTATGAAAGGACTAGGGGATTTAGTAAATGAAGTGTCTTGAGGGGTTTAGTTACAAGTAGTAAATAAGATGAGAGGTATTGTATTCCTGGTGATGGCATGAAAGTAGAAGTGAACCTCTGATTATATGTCTTCTAAAGATCCTATCTAGTGCGCATTCTAATATTTGTAAAGAGGGATAAATATAAATCTGGATCTGACCACTTACTATATATACTATTAAACTATCTAAATATTTCTAGTATGAAACTACTCTAATACATATGGTATACTATTAAGTAGCACATTTCTACGAAATAAGTTAATGATCTTATTCTAAGATATCCGAAGCTAACCTTAAGATTTGTTAGGCTACGTTTCTAAAAGGAAGTAGACTTCATAGGTACACAAAGATAGATTCTACACTCCTTACGTATATCTCCTAATTGCCCAGACAACTACACTCGTCGCTGCTCCAACAGCAATAGCTATAGCTAAAGCAAATGCATAGTACTTGGCTACTCGCATTTTCGAGCCATGCTTCCATTCTTCCTTCACATTCTCAAAGCTCCAACCCATTAGGTTTCGCTTTTGCTTAGGCCATCCGTTTCTTCCCTCTTCAATGTTTCGAGGACTTTTATAGGATATTTCTGAATGAGCTATTGGAAGTGGTTTTGGGAATCCATCGGTCGACATGGTGTTCCAGCTCTTAGCGGCAATGGTGATAGGAATACGATATTATGTACAGAGATGTAAGTGTTGTTCTCAGGGTGTTTATTTCTGAAATATAGATTACGTTAATAAAAGCTCCTAGTTTCTCAAGATGCTTGTTATATTTCTGCTCGTTGGGTAAGGGGAAACCTACTGTCTTTAGATGGCCTTTCCTAGTTGCTGGCAACGTGGATGGAATTTGGAAATCACCCGATGTGGACTTGTTGATATTATAGTTTATTATTTTTGTAGGATTCACTACTAACATGATTTTAAAAATAACCAGGAGGCCGGAGATAGCTAGGGGGTGTAACAGCGTAGATTATGCATAATTCGGAAACATCTAGATATCCACGTCAGCACATCCTTATGTATTGCATCTGCATGGGGCTAAGTCTCAGATTCGGCTTTTAGGAATATTGAGTTACAAGTATTAGATTCATCAGACAACCCTTCCTAGAAAACGAGATCTGTTGGGGTAACTTTGACATCCTGCGCTTTACTTTAATCTTGATCTTTATTACGCCTATTTCGTCACGTAGTTGGGGTTTTTTGTTGAAGCTTAATAGCTTGTATCCTTGAAATAATTTATGGGATAATTTTATAAGACATAGCAACTACAACATAAATATAGCCCTTAGAAGTGTACATCTCAAATCTACTCGCTTAGGATGTTAGGCCATAGACCATTCTAAAGATCAAACGAGGGATCGATTGGTATCCTCATAACATGTAACGTTAAAAAAGACTTCCTAGAGCGAAGGTTGCGGCAATAGAAGCATATAGAATCCAGGGTCGGTCTTTCACCGCGAGACTAAACTTTCCTAGCTGTGGTATGTGTCCCCGAACTAAGCCGACAATTTCCTCCCGATGCACAAATGCACGTCCATCGGGGTACAAGGACGTGTCGTCCAGGTCGTTGTTATCTCCCTTTGTCAAGATGAGTTGTCTTTCGGCGCCTTAATTCAGCAAAAATCTGGTGAAGAGTGTAAAGTTCGTACCTTGCAGGGCTATTTTCGCTTTCGCCTCTCGTTTGATTCATTACTTTGATGGCTCGATGCACCATCGGCAGCGGCTTTCCAGGAAACCAAACTACTGGAATGTCGCCCACAACAATTTCATGCTTGCGGTTCCAGAGTAAAATGATGTCCCCACGATAGAATGTAGGTTCCATCGACTCTGAAGACACTGTCAGGATTGGATATGGCGAATCGGTGAGGAACTTCAAGGCATTCCAGAGCATGAATACAGCGACGATTGCATATGCGATATGAAGAGATTCAGAGAACGTTCGGCGCATACTAGACGTGGGAACCATGGTTGGTATTGGTGGGTTACAAACGAAAGGAATGAATGTTGAAGGTGAATTTTCGCAGCTTTGAAAATAAGTGCGAGCCTACCCAGCTCATCCCGAATCTAAGGTGAACATTAAAAAGATGGTTCAGATAACCTACATGAAATCGATTGAAGGATTTCATTGTTCCGCCATGTTTCAGAACAGAAGATTTTATGCTTAATTTGACCTCGATGCTAAGCCCCATAGAAGGAGAATATGTATGATCCTTCAGGAGGTGGACACGGCACTAGGTCTGAGCGGATTTGTCCGAATGTTACAAAGTTGTCGCGTACAAATCCTATTCTAATTACCAACAAAAGGGAAGGCATCAGTGATTCCTAACAACCGATACATTTCTCAACAATGTTTATCCTGGCTATGCGCATTGTGTTTCCCCTGCGTAAGAGCAGGCGCCTACGTGTGTGAAAGCTCCATATTGGCCAAATTGGGATATGCATCGTGATATCAGCCAATTACTGGAGGGAAAACATGGTTACACAACGCTGAGCGGTATATCCAACGCAACACACGTGTTCCAAGTGAGCCTGAGACACCCCGGAGTTTGAAAACCAATTACCGCTCCGATATGCATCGTGGAGGGTTTCCTGGTGCATTCTTCGCAGGATGCTTCCGTTTCCAGCAAACCATCAGAAGATACAGTCATAACCCCTTTAGGATCAGATCTGAGACTGTCCGATGACAGGTCCAAACTCTTGCTACAGAGCAGTGTACGTACATCAGGAATATCTTGGGGGTATGATAGGGGCTATGTGGGCGATGAAGGAACAGAAGGACAAGGAATGAGCTCTAAATGGAGATGAGACTCTCCAGAGATGGAGTCTCTTTCACCATGCCGTCGACTGGAGGATCGGTTCCGGACATTGAGAAGGAGCAAATCACTTTGAGACTGCATCATATGATGTGTTACTGAAAACTGTGGGTGTTTTGACAGCCCTTACGTTTTGACGCTCGTGAGTTGTATTCTAGTCGTTGATCCAGAATTCAAATATAAAAGAGTTCCTCAACTTCTCCATTGACATCCATCAACTCACAACATTCAAACACAATACCACTTCACTCATTCAAGTCACTCCTTTCCAACACGTTAGCACCGCTTCATTCCTTCAAACACCAATTACCAATACACATCACACATTCATTCACTATGAAGTCCTGGATCATCGCCTCTGCTCTTGCAGCCTTCTCCATGATCCCTTCCTGCCCTGCTCCCCCGATCATGATTGTATTCGTTGCTGAGATCGCTGCCGATATTATCGGCGGTGTTATCGTTGAAGTGATCTGCAAAGATCGCGATTGTGGCGGCCAAAAGGCCCGAGGACTCATGCGAATGGAGCCTCGCCAAATTACTTTGCCTCCGGGCGTTTCTCAGCACGCCCTTGATGAGTGCACAAACTCGATGGCCGGAGTCACGATCCAAGTTACGCAAAAGGCTGCGACTTGTAAGTCTAATGACGTCCAAATAAGCAGTTGATACAAAGCTTAGCTAACAACTTTGCAGCCTTCCAGATTGATGCTGTGCCGGCCCCTTGCATGAACTTGGCTACCTTATTCACTGATGAGGGACACCCCGTTCCTTGTGGAAGCGCATGCATGACTTACGACAACCTTACCCAAGCGGACAGCGACAAGTTGCTCGGGGCAATCCAGAGCATTCAAAGCAGGACTGCCTAAAGGCACGGAATCTCAGAGATAGGATCTAACGGATCAGCCATGAGGAGATGAAGTGTGGAGGGCTGTTTGTACCATCATTGGGTAGATTGGTTTTTTTGTCCTTCGTTCATGCTAGACATCACGCTCGTTTGAATGAAATAAAATTCCTTTGAAACTTGAATACTCGTGTCCATTTGATAGGCGTCTTGAACAGATTATGTTTTCAATGATCTTTCCCTGGAAATGAAAGATCTTTGTTTATTAAAAGATTTTTGCAAGGCTCTCTGTACAGGCTGTGATAAAGTTGTTGCTCGAACAAGATGAACGATTGCTCGGGAGATCCATAAATACCTGCTTGAAGACGGATTTTAAATTATGGGATAGTCCAACGTAAGCATCCTACGGAATTCAACAATGATCATCGTACGTTTCAGTGTCAATGGGTGTGTTAAGAATAAAGGTCAAACTCGTTTCACATTACGGTCAGCGTAAGCAACACCTCAACAAAGGGGAAAACATGTTATATACCAGCCCGCATCTCACATCCCTTACGATCCGAAAAGACAACACTCTCCAAGCTTAAATAAATCAACTCTAGTCATTATGTCATTCTTGAACCTACCCGTCCCACCTGCAATATTTTGCGCCATCTCTTGTACAACCTTCTTCATCGCTATTCAACTTTCGCATCATGGTCGTCTCTGGCTTGGGCCCTTACTCTTTGGAAGTGCCGTTCTAGCAATACAAAGCAGCACCTCCCTTTACTGGGTCTTCCCTGGCGCCCCGTCATATTGGAACCTTATGATGTGCGTTTGGATGCATCACGCTGTATCAGTCTTATACATTGAACCTTTCAATTTCCCCCTTGTCGCTCCCAAGGGAAAGGAACACTGGCTATTAACCTATAAAATCTGGAACGACCCACAACGCCAAATAAACTGGTCAACATATCTTCAAAACAAAACCACCGAACCCGAGATATTGAAAAGGCGGTTCAAGTTCGCACTGCGACGCGTAACAAAGGTCACCATCTGTTGGTCACTACAATTACGCCTCATCGGCCCAGCTGTATCTGCCTATTTCCACCTTACCGCCGCAGACTTCGGGCCTTCATATCATCCATTTGTTAGTAGGCTGCTGTTTCCAGACTCTGGAGTACCGATCACTAGTAGGGAGATTCAATTTCGCTCTTATATGTCTGTGTACTGGATCTGGCTCGCATACCTTCTGCTTGATGGCGCCAATGTGCTGCTCTCCATCGTCTTTGTGGCTATTCTGGGCCTCGACACGCCCGAGGAATGGCCACCACTATTTGGCAACCCACTATATGCATCCAGCATCCGCGGCTTCTGGTCTAAATTCTGGCACCGGCTTGCTGGGCCGTCGTGTGCTTGCTCAGGTCGACTCCTCGCGCGTCGGATTGTGGGACTGAAACCGCGCTCCGGCCATGAAAAGATTGCCATTGCATTTTGGACCTTCTTTGTTTCTGGCGCGTTCCATGCTATTGCTGACTGGCAGGGAGGTGAGGCAGTAATGCCAGTGAGTGAAATGCAGTTCTGGCTTGCCAACTTCGCGGCAGGATCGATAGAGTGGGTAGTTGTGAGTACCTTGAGAAGATTCTTCAAAGTTAACAGGACCTTGCCAATGATGGTCATGAAAAAGACGTTTGGGTTTGTTTGGGTCTTTTCGTTCTTTTTCTGCGTGGTACCCATGTGGCAGTACCCAAAGTTTTATGAGGCGCTCAAACCAGCACATCGTGTTCTCGTCGAGGATCCTAGCCTTTATTCAGGTCGTCCGTTGTTTAGACAAGGCGATGGGGGTTTCTTTTCCGTGTTTGATCGCCCGGCAAGGGGTAACTGGAGCATACCGGGGATAAACTTTATATCCTTGTTGGATTAAAGTTTTTGATAAATCTAAATCACTATGGGCTATTTACATGAAAAGGTTACGGGGAAGGGATTTCATAGTAGTTATTGTGGCAATGCTTGTACAGTTATCCTTCAGGTCTACACTTAATTACTACATATCCAAATTTAGTACAGTAGTACTCGCAATCCACAAAAATATTTCCATGTACTATTATTCCAATGCGATTTTGAATCAGTCTCCAAAGCGGGTACATAGAATTGCAGACACCGAACATGTGTGCTAGTACTGTGGTATCATGGGTAAGTAGTGTACATTGTCTGTGCGCCGGAGTGATGTTTAGCTGATGCCTCTAAAGCCCATTACTGTCAAAATTACATCAAATCATTCGTAATTTTGTATAGATGTTGTGAGTCTCCTATTGCATCCCACACATAACCATTAAAATGTCGCCTCCATCAACTCTTCATCACTAATACCTCACCCGCGATAAACGCCTATAGTGTCAAATCTTAAAGCTTGCTAGCTATACCCATAACTTTATTAGCAATCTGCTAGGCTTTACGTGTCGTCAAGTTGGCTGCGCAGATGTGGAGGGTGGACACACATACTACTGAAATCTGTATGTATTTTACATTACAAAGCTTTCTGGGCCATCCATGCACACCCTGCTCCACCCCTGAAAATGCACAGACAATGTACACCTCTTACCCATAATAGCACAGTAACCAAAACTTGCACAGTACCGGTAGGCAGCAGATAATAGAGAGCACTTGCAAGGCGAGCACACTGTCTGATCGCTAGATTTTGGTTCCTTCAAAATAAATCCATCCAAACCGACATGTTATGAGTACATCCTATGTTGGCGCACAGTCCTCCAATGAGGCTGTCGCCTTACGACGCCATTGTGATATCAAGCGGGAGGCCAACGAGATGTCGAAGTAAAGGTGGCAGTAGGAGAGATTCGCGACACTTCCTCATCTCTGCAGGAATTTTCCACATGAGATGCCCAACTTATACTTACCTGCCACTTTAATTCTTTCATTACCTGGTAGGTCTTTCGTCCTTTCCTGAGACGTTTTACACGTCGTGACCCAGAATACGTGGTGAGGCGTATCAGAAACTTTATATCATCTCAAGGATGTTGCAATGGTTGAAATGCTATGATGCTACAAATAAGGGTTAGAAATTTTGCCAAGGGGCATTTAACACAGTGCAACGAAGGATAGCAAGAGCCAGTAGATTGGGAGTATTAATCGAGCCAAAGACCCACAGATCAATTCTATATTCTAAGGTTCTTTGACCCTTACTTACTGTTATGACCCGAGTCCATCAAAGGAGCTGATGAAATCCTCAGCAAAGTCACGGGCTAGGTGGGGTATGATCATGTGACTTATGGGTTAGACCTAGATGCGTATAGATCACGTGATCTATACCCAGTTCTTTGAGGAACACAAGGCAGCAAGGACAGGTATATCAGGCGTAATAACCTCCACGTAGATAGTTCCTTGTAGCTGTTTTTTAATATGCAACCTTGTTTTTTCTTTTTTGGAATTTTACCCCCCAGTTTCTCCTGTGATCTAGGAGATCCACTTGCTGTCTGCATATCGATTGTTCTACTAGTCAGTAGTGAGCAGAGCCTGTTATCGTTCGTTGTTATCTGAGGATCCTATCACGCGTACCTATTATTAAGGATCCCGTTATTACAGAGGGTGTAGGACTTGCAAAATTAATTTATGTAGTGAATACACTCTAATAACTAAAATATGAACTATTCTCCTAGTTATTTGTTCTTGCTTTTATTGCCGTTCTTTTGCACTTATTTACAGAGAGACCTATCAAAATCTTAGATAATTCTATTGTAATGGGCCAAGCCATAAGAGCTCTCGAGCTATGCTCTTGAAGTTTTCCGATAGCTCTACCAAGCCCGCCCGCATGTATATAAATACTCCTTAGCTAGAGACTTTGGCTCCTCATCAATTACATTAGTATTCTACCTGGAATTTTTGTCCTTGGGACTTCGTCGCTTACATCTATTTGTGTTCTCGGGTAACGTAGCGTGGAGAGCTCAAGCTGCCACAACAGGTATGCCCTGGACTCAACCTACCCTTTTCTTAAATTACCCTAATCTTACACACACACAATAAAAGAACTGCCTAGACTATGAATTCCAATTCGCAACCTTTTCTATAAACAACTTCACAGGAATAGGACAAGATAAGGCAGTTGGAGGACTAGGTGTTCAGGTTTTGAGGTAAGATTATTGTATTAAGTACTGGCTTATAGTTATATGTGCTCAGATTAAAGTTATTAAAGCAAAGGGCTAGGAAAAGGCTGACTCCTGTGTCATCCTCGGATTATAACAGGTTAGTAAAGGTACTATAACTAGAACATCGATGCTAAGGATTAGAATGCTAACAAAGAGTACTATAGTAATCATAGAGAGTAGAAGCCTTCCCAATTTCTATATAGAGGCTTTGGGTGAGAGGGGCGTATAAGTGATAGTAAATAATGTAATCGTGAAGAGAAACCTAGAGTTGAAACTAGGAAAGAAATGGGACATGCCTGCAATTAGTACTCTGTTTACCTTTATTTAATCTCGTTTCATTGTCGTCCTTACTACGTATTATTCGTACCATGCAATGCCTCCACTAAGGATAGGACATTTTTAATAATCTTGTAATAAGCTAGTGCCCATAGGTGTGTCTACGTGTAGATTAAGAGTGATAGTACATTGAGTGTGTACGGGGCAGCATTAGTCTTACGTACATGGCTCTACCCCGCCTCTATATAAGTAGTAACTATGCAAGCTGAATCTTGTCGATTCAAATTTTTCATGCTTTTTTAGTATAGTTGGGTGTGCATGCAGTTGTGCATGTACTTGGGAAGCAGCTTTTTACAACCCTTCTGCTTTGATTCAGAGCCAATATGCTATTAAGTAGCTAATTCTATATTTACATTCCGTTACTTTGGACTTCGAATATAACCATCACTCTGACACGGCAATGAATAATCCTAAAATACCTAATTATTATCCTATGTTCATTCATTCTACATTTGTGACAATAGGATCATGTTGATGCTAGTTGTTGTCTCGGGTATCGACAGAAGCTCCATCCAGACTATTAAACCCCCTATAATTTAATTCTGTTGAACGTTAGGCCCTTGCACATGACTTCTTTCTAGTGGAGCTGTTTCCCCTATTTAGTTTTACCAACACTACTATTCTTAAGTAACCTTATTATTCTGAAAGCCGTAGTACTATGCAATTACTGCGAATCAAGTTTTTTAGTACCAATAAGCGTTGCTGTCGATGCCCAACTTAGGCTTAACAAAAGAAAAGAAAGGAAAATCTCAAGTTGTTAAGTGGTTTGAATTATGCCCCTTTGCTAATTGCAGTCTAACGAGGCCGATCGCGGAGCATGCTAAGCGTTCAACACCTCAAACGCTAAAAAGGATTTACTAGGAATTAATCCCACGATGAAAAAGAATTAATAGCGCAGATTCGTCTAATCAAGCCACAGACTTGCCCTAATTTGAAATACCGCGTCAGTGGCTAACAGTTTTGAGCCCACCCGCATTTCTTTTCGTCTTTGAGTTTTCATTCCATTACTTATCAGATCAAACCAAATCGCATGTTCCTCCATCCATATTTCTTCTTTGTCTGTCATCTGACCAGTTATCAGATCCACACTAGCGGAATTTCCCAGCTATATTACTTCTTTGCTCTGCTTCGCTTATTTATCAGATCCGTACGAACCGTATGTTCCGTCTATGCTTCTTTTCGCCTTTAATGCGCCTCTTTATCAGATCCGTACCAGCCTGCAGTATTTCTTTTCACCTTTCGTTCATTCCATTATCAGATTCATAGCAAATACAGGATATGCACATCATGGGATATCTCCATAAAACACTGTTACCAAGTTTCCAAAATTGCCGGTCACTAATTATTCTAGATCTAGACAAGACACTCGGCTCTTTCGTGAACAGTGTTAGAATTAAACACATACCACTGGGTCTCAATAAATGCCACCTTTCGGTAGTACCCACCACGCTAATTCAAATTTCTCTCCCGAACTTGGAGCCGAAAGCCATTGAACTACTACCTTCAAGGAGATCTTTTCCGAACCAAGCATTGACACCAAAAAACTCACAGGGTGGGCATTGAAACTTCTTCCGAATGGTCGGCTTGAAAATGGCCGCAAAGCTCTTCCACGTGAAGGCTTAGCGTGATCGAAATTCATGTATTAATCTTTCAGAGCTGACCCCTGCGGTCTGACGCTGGGAAAGAAACATAAAAAGGTACCTCTCGACCTTATTTTGAGTGATTCAACGACAGAAATATAGAAGCCACACAAGAATCATGAGGGTATCTCACCTCTTCGCTGTCTGTTCTCTCCTCCCCCTCTCTCTTGGCCATCCCGAAGATACTAGCCCCCGGACATATGGAATCGACTGGTACAGCCCAATCTGTGGGTTCGCTTGCAGCAGTGCTATCATTAACGCACCTCTTTCCTGCACCTCCATGGTCACCTTCACTGGTCACTCCCATAAGATGGTTGGGTCAACTTCTGACAGGTGTCGGGCTGGCGACACAGCGTTCCTTACCACATTAGCATACTGCATAAACTCAACATGCGACCCCATAAAAGTGCCAACATGGAAAAGAGAGAAGTTCTGGTCCACGAATGTGATCCATGATTCGAGAATTCTCCCGAAGTGGGACTATACCAGAGCACTCGAAGAAGTGAAGGAGAAGCCGACAGTGGAGTTCAATTCCAGTTCAACGGAGGTCTTGAACCAGACCATGGTGGTACCAACCGTAAACTACGATATGGAGAGAAAATCCATAAGCAACCTTAACTCTTTGGAAATGTTGCAGGCGAGATATTGGTAAGTCTCCCAATCCTAATACTTTAATACAACACTAACAATATCCCAGCCTGATTATTGTCACCATTGGTCTCAGCACTCCCATCATTTTAACTCTTATTAGCCGTCTCCCGTTCATGACGAGCGCCATCAATAAGATTAAACCGTATCTTATTTATCCCTCCTCTATCGGGACCTACCACATTCGACCTCTTCCATTCTTGATGGGCTGTGCCCCCACCATCGGACAGGCATTGTACATAGCCATGTTCTTTATCCTCAACGTCATACTCAGCTCAGTTAATTACTCCCATTCACAACCGCATCTATGGGGATTCCCGCCCAAGGAAGAAATGCTTGCATATATAGGTTACCGCACTGGCCATATAGCATATGCTCTCCTTCCCCTACTCATTCTTTTCTCAGGCCGGAACAACTTCCTCCTATGGATAACCAATTGGCCCTACTCAACATACATGCTCCTGCATCATTGGATAGCGCGTATCTTCGCAGCGCAGGCAATTATCCACAGCATTATTTTACTCATGTTGTATAAAGGTACAGAGAGATATTCCACCCAGTCAAAGGAGCCCTACTGGCTATGGGGTATCGTTGCCACTGTTCTTACATGCGCTATGCTACTTTTCAGCCACCTCTACTTCCGGCGTCTCTGTTACGAGGTGTTCCTCATTCTGCACATAATCCTTGCCATATTCATTATCGTGGGATGTTGGTACCACATAATGCTAAAGTCAAGCTTTAACCTCTATGATAATTGGTTGTATGCCGCATGTGCAGTGTGGTTCTTCGATCGACTGGTGCGTGTGTTGCGTGTGGCGAAGAATGGAGTTCGGCGCGCCATTGTCACAGATATTGGCGAACATCATGTACGAGTTGATGTGCAGGGCTTACGTTGGGCGAGTCAGCCTGGTTACATGGCTTACTTTTATTTCCCAACTCTAACTCCTCTAAGACCATGGGAGAACCATCCTTTCTCTATCAACTCGACATCCTTGTTCCACAAACAAAGGAATAAGTATGAACCAGCGAGCAGTTCACCCATACGTTCCTTTTCAGATGTTAGTATTTCTGTCGCTGAGAAGTCCCCAGAAAAGGTGGCCGAATCAAGCATCTATTCTGGCGCTACCGGGATCTTGGGCCCAACCGGCGTGACGATGATCATCAAGAAGAATTCAGGATTGACAGGGCTCTTGAAACCGCATGGCGGTATTCTAACATTGATGGATGGACCATACTTGCAACACCCAAACCCAGAAATCTTAGACTGCGATCATGTTATCTTGATCAGTGGTGGCATTGGGATTATGGGTGTTATAGCTTGGTGTCATGCACATCCAAATGTGAAACTAGCATGGTGCATGAAGAAATCTGCGCAACCATTAATTAAAGAGGTGGAAGTCGCATTGGGCAATGTGGCCGAGAAAGAGATCATTGTAGGGGGGAGACTAAATATCAAAGAACTATTGCAAAGTGAGGCACAAGCCGGGTATGGAAAGGTTGGAGTTGTGGTGTGTGGGCCAGGTGAAATGTGTGACGAAGTCAGGTCAAGAGTTGCAGGGTTTGGGAGAGGCAGCAAGACTGTGTTTGAGTTGGAAGTTGCTGCGTTTTCGTGGTAATTGAGATAATTCAATAAAAGGTTTATAGATGTTAAACGTATGCTTGGAAACACATTTAGAATAAAGGGTATTTTACATATAGTAGGAGTTTATATTAAGGAACTAGATAATATTTGGAAAAGGGGGTTTTTTTGGCTCAAGATTGCCAACAGCTTATGGAGGACTCCCACGGCCCCAATGTCCCCAACGTGGGTTTAATATATTTCCAATGTATATTTTATGTGCCCTTTGAATTGATAATCTAGGCTTAATGCCGGTATACTTTGAATATGCAAATAACTACTGCTCTCACTACAATTTGCCCAGTATTCTGACTATTACCAGAGAGAGTAGAAATAATAGAAATAATAACAAATAAAGTGATAGTTTTGGTAGTGAGAATGCTAGGTATACATATACCGGTTGCTATTCAGCCCTTTCTATATTAACTCCACTATAGTATCCGCTCCCTCTACTGTAGGGTGATAGGTTATCACCCTATGTGGGGACAAAAATGGACCGTGACAGGGTGAAAGACGTTTAGGTCCTTATTGACCTGTTCGCGTGGTGGAGGGGGAAAGGAAACGCTGCACTAGGCAGGATACTTAACAATAGTCCTGCATAGGGTGAGGGTAAGGGTGAGGATAAGAACTAGCACAAGGGTAACTTATCTAACAAACTTTGTAAAATACTTACAAGAGGTTAAAATTAGGAAGATAGTGTTAAGGTTAATAAATGAGGGTTAAATTAAGAAGAGGGTTATTATTAGAAATATGTAATAGGGAGTTATTTTACGCAACTACGCCTACTATAGAGCAGTACATGTCTATTTCCCCTATCTTAGGGGTATTGTACCAAACTTAGGGGAATACAATACCAGAGTGTCTAACTTGGTAATATCTTTTAAATACAAGCACTGCTAAAGAGCTTGGGTTCTTCAGCAGATAGTAGTCTTCTAGGAGTAGAAATGGGAGTTCTCCCTTAAATTCTTCCATATGTCTGAAGAAGGGCATTATTTGAAATTTACTACTCGAAAACGGTTTGATGTGCAAAGATAAAGAGTGATGAGTGATATGAGAAAGCTGTGGGCTAGGGCCTCGAATTGTGGTGATGTCAGCTAGCGGCTTGGCACGATAAACTACATTCCGAACCAACAGGCTAGCTATGGAAACCTAGTTGAGACGAAGATACAACGCAACGACATTACACAACTGCTCCACCAAACTCTCGATCGCCCAATTCGTCCACCGTACCGCCTCACTTCCTGGTCTCGCCGCCCCCCGAAGAGCGGCTCCCGGTGTTCCACCGACTCGCCGCATTCCAAACCTCGCCGCGAACTCCGCCATACACACATATCGCCTCCATGGTCACTTCCTTCTAGCAATTCAGGATCGCCCGATTATGTCCAGACGGCTTTTCCTCGCGCCCAGTCTGCACGCTGCGTGCCCGCACGCCCATATCTCGTCATAACGGTTGCATGTGCGTCAATGGACGGTAGCACATAGAAGCTCCTTGGCCATGTCCCTCCCGACTCCCACCTTCGTGGCAGGACTCCTGCTACTACTGTATCTGCTGTCCTTTGTTGTGTTTGCCTTTATCCGCGTGGTAACAGGCGTTTCCATCCAGCGTCTTGGCTTCTCTGGCTTGCGTCGCATCGCATTCACGCCGAAGGACGGCCTTCGGATCGAAATCCGTGGCCTAGGTTTCACCGTCCACCGCCCGACCTTCGCCCAGCCAACTTGGCTCAGTGTATACCTTGCCGAACTCAAGGTCACCGTCAACCTCAAAGCTCTTGCAGAGAAACCGCGCAAGAAGAGCGCTTGGGTGCATTGGGGCCATGGATCTGCACACAAGTCTAAGGGAAGGAATAGCAACCCTGAGGTTTCGGTGGAGGACGAGGGACTCGAGGAAACGGGGGATGAGGGAAATCAGAGGGGCCGGACATGGGAACAGCTAACGAACGCGAAGGAGAAGATCAAGCGCCTGCACCGCAAGATCAAATGGATCCGGCTCGTCGATCTCGTGGCTCAGACCACAACTCTTGTCATTATTGACGTGGGCTCCCTGCAAATTGGAAGCTTCTACATGAATGTCGACACACGCCACAAGACGGTGGACCGCAGCCGCCTTTTCAACCACCATAAGCCCAACCCAAACAAGGAACAGCGGCCTGCGGAGTGGGTCTTTACACTACGCAGCGTCTTATTTACACCTGAGGGTAAAGATTCGACCGAAATTTTGGATCATTGTACCCTCAATATTCACGGAATGCTATACAGGGAGCTAGATGGTCTGCGCGACGCCTCCATTGCCCTCAAATTAGGTCGTCTAAGCATCCCCTACGATGATGTGAAAGTATGTCTTGACCGTGCCAAGAAGTGCCGCACAGCACCGATACGTAAGGTTGCCACCCACGACCAGTCGGAAATATCTTTTGATGATGTCGTGGGTGAACTAGACCAGCCGGGGAGTCGCGAAGAGAATATAATCCGCACGGTCTCTGATTCTAAGGAGTTTGCCAGCTCCATTCTGCGAGGTATCCAGGAGTTTCAGTTTGCTGTAAGCTTCCTCGGTATCACCAAGCAAATTCAGACAGGCACTGATCCGGATCCCGCCGTGTACCTTAACGTTTCCATGAAGGAAGTCGGCTTAGACTTATTGCGTCTCGACCCACGAAGTCCCGCCCATCTCATGTATTTCTCGCCTAACGACATTGCTCATCAGGCCCTTCTTGCAGCCATCTCCATCTCAGTGGGGATCGATGATGGTCAAGACCACCCAGAGCGACTTCTCTATATCCCCATGGCCACAATGACGTTAAATACTACCCTTCCTTCCAAGACAATCCAATTTTCGAAAGACAAAAACGTCGCTGAGCGCAACACTAATATTCTTTTTGCTAACCTAGTAATTACTTCTCCATCCCTCGATCTTGACCCGAAACATCTGCCTCTACTTCTAGCCATGTTCCGAAACCATGAATCACGGCGTAGGCCCCTAAAGTTACGAAATCAAAAACGCCACCTTTTACGGAGACTACTGCCAAAGGCCAGTATCAAAATATCAATTCACCAGCCTGTAATTCGCGTCACCCTGCCTCCAATGGAGCCCGATAAGAAGGGTACCGACGAATTCGACCTGCTCATCTCCGCCTCTTCCTCTCTATCGCTTGAACTGGAATCTTCTCATGCCGCTGATGGTGATCTACATTATGCACTCGTATCGACATTGCGAATGAATTCACAACAACTTTATTACCAAACTGCATCTAGTGAAAAGCACAACCTTCTTTTGACCGACCATCTCGAGCTCAAGCTACAGCTAAGTGCATCTCCTGATGTGGTGGTGACTGTAAATGGAATTGCTCAGACCTTCTCCGTCTATGTTGTCCGTCCCGAAATTAGTGAGGGCCTGCGCCAAATAGTATCCCAAGTGCAAAAAGATGTACGGAGGAGACGCGGACCCCCCAAACCTAAAAGCTTGTCCTTCTTACGACGACTACCATCATGGCTCGCTCACATTCACCTCCAAGGCTCGGACTTCAATCTCGAAGTAGCTGGTACGGACCCCGAGGTATCAAAACACGCTCGCGGTGTCGGCCTACATCTTGAGTCCTGGACTGCTGAATATAGGCAGAATAAAGGGGGTGAGACCGAAGCACGACCTCCTAGAAGACGAGCTCCCAGTAGGACGATCAATCGAGATGAATACCTTCTTCGGCCCTCTACCCCATCTTCGCCAAGGAAGAAAGTCGGCGATATTACCGACGGAAGACGGCTCGCTCTGCACTTGCAAGGCTTTGAAGGGTTTGTCTTGGAAGCCGAAGATACATGGGAACCGGAGCCATTCCTCTCACTTCAGCGAATGGAAGTAGCATTCACTACATTGACGGATAAGCAGGGACCCATTTTCCATGTGCACTCCTTCTCACAAAGCCTGTACTTCCACTATTCTCTTTATCGTCATTTTGCAGTCGGCATTGCCTCCATGGTATTAAAACGGTCCTTCAACTGGACACCTGACAAACTCAAGGAGGCCGTCCTCGTCTCCCCGATATCACCACGAGCTCGTCAACACCTTTCTGTTCCCTCCCTTGACGGTGAAGACCTGGATCCTGCCACTGGGCTGAGACGTGAGATCATTACTCTCGATGTCAAGGCCCATTTTGTTCAAATAAAGGCTGACATGCCTTCTGACCCGCCCCTCATGCTCCAAATTTATGGGCTTGAATCTGGACGACACCGATGGACGAGTCCCTTTTTGCAAGCCCGCCTTGTACGGCTCTACGCAGAGAGTCCCCACATACGGCGAGTTTGGAGTCGAATCTTGACTGTCAAATCATTGCGTCTGGACTATAGACAATCTAAACGGAGGTATGGAAATACGATAGCAGAAGATAAATCACTAGACATCGTTACCGATGCAATTCGTATGGCAGTTCCACATCAATTAGTCATGCACAAAATATTCGACAATATTACGAACGTTACCAAGACTGTAAAGCAATTGCATCACCGATTCCAGACGGGCACAAATGAGTATGTTCTAGACAAGGAGCCAGAGGGCCCGAAACACGTTCCCAAGATATCACTTCGCAGCCGCTGTGTTTTGTTCGAAATTGAGGATGGTTCTTTCGAGTGGAAACTGGGTGTCATCTATCGCTATGGGCTTATGGAGCAAAAGCAACGGCTCGCCCGTGAACATGCATTCAATCTCAAAGTTAAGAAGCTTCGCCAAGAAGATGAACGGCGAGGAGGCTCGCGACATCGTGCGAAATCTACACACACACATCGCGGACGCAGTAAATCGAGGAGAAAGGAGAAAGAATACAAATTTCGCAGCAAGAGCGAGGGTCTGAGCGACCGTGGATCACCCAGCAGATCCAAGTCAGATCATCCTATGCGCTACAATAAGGAAGGTTGCACTGGTTTAAGCGGGTCTTCGCGTACGTCGATCGAGGAGGCTCGTGATAGGTTGAATCATCTCAACGCACAAACATGGAAGAAACGCATTGATCATGCATTGTCTTCTCAGAGTAGATCGATGGATGACATTCGATCTATATTCTGGGGGTTAGATGATATGCCGGAGGAGGTGGACCACAAAGAGAGGATCCTTTCTATTCCTCAACGGCCTGCCCTCATGGTGTTCATTGTCAGCGACCTTGACATTCTGCTCGATAAACCCTCGTTTCCGCTGTTGGACTATCCACAATTTCTCAATAGAGTAGGAAAGGGCATGCCATTTGACACGCAGTATTCGCTGCTAATCCCACTACATGTGCAAATCAATACGGGCGAAGCAAAGATAATGCTTCGAGACTACCCATTGCCTCTTATCCATATTCCAGCAATTCGCTCCAGTCAGTCAGCGCGACTACCTAGTCTGTGCTTACGAACCGACTTCGTTATTGCGGAGGAGTACAGAGATGTCGAATCATCCAGAGTGAGTAGGGTGATTGTCGTACCACAGGAAATGACAGATACTGGGGAGTCCACGGGTGGGTTCGCTGTGGATGTACGACGAACCGTTGCTCCTGTGAAAACCTACTCTGACATGACTATCGACATTAACTCAGTATATCCAACTAGGATCACGTGGGGTACGTCATACCAGCCAGCTATCCAAGACATGATGCAAGTGATCGAAAACTTCACCAAGCCTGCCGTGGATCCTTCTGAGAGAGTCGGATTTTGGGATAAAATACGTCTCACCTTTCACTCAAGCTTTAATGTATCATGGAAAGGGGATGGCGATGTACATCTAATTCTCAAAGGTAGGATACCCATATTTATTGCTCGATGTTCCCTAACTCGTCAATAGGCTCTCGAGATCCATATATGGTGACTGGTCACGGTGCAGGCTTCGTCATGTGCTGGCAGAACGATGTTCGATTGAAGATTGCCGAGGATGAGGATCCTAGGAACTTCATGGTAGTCAACAGTGGAAGCTACGTCCTAGCAATTCCAGATCTAGGGCATTACGCTCGACAGGAGGTGGAACTTGAAACAATCAGCCACACAGAGGTTGCATCGAGCATTTCTAGCTACAAACAACTCGCAATCTTCAAAAAGACAATCATGAAGTTGAATGGAAACGTCCGTTGGATTGTTGGTCTCGTCTTTGAGTCGAACATCGATGGGGGAGGGAGATCTTTCGACTTCATCCCTCACTACAATGTGGTGCTTAAAAATCCGAAATACGCAAAACCATACAATAGCGAAGTACATGCACCCATCGCTAGTGGCAGCTTTAACCACACGGCTAACAATTTGCAGGTATACGACGCTTTCCGAGGGTTTCGCAGCCATCACATCCACATGTCTCTAGCCATTGTCGCCCCAAGTGACCGCGAGTGGTCCGTTTCTAACCTTGAGCCCTCAAAAACATACAACAGCGTCCATCTTACTCCTCGTTTCTTTACTCACTTCTTTAACTGGTGGTCCATGTTTTCTGGTGCTATGTCGCTCCCAATTCGACAAGGTAAACTCTGGCCGGGGGTCGAAAAATCAAGTAAGAAATTCGGTCGACATCTCGCCACTATCAAGTACAATTTGCTCTTATCTCCACTGTATATGAGCCACGTATACAAGCACAAGGACGCAGAAGAGTACGGCCAGGGTGTTGTGTCAGCCACTGGGCTCAAAGCTCGACTGGATAGCTTCATGCTAGATCTCCATCAGCGGCGAGAAGAGTTCCGCACTATCGTCCAAGCCCCCAACAGCGGAGTGGATGGCCAACAAAACCAAACAACAGGTATGCGCATCAACCAGGTTCAGCTTGATCTTATCAAGACCGATGTACGCGCTGTATCGGCAAGTATTGGTGGAACAGACCCCGATGACGTGAACGCTGCTGATGCCGAGACGATGGCTGGGTACAATCAAGAACACATCAGTGCCGATCTCTCAAAATTCACCATTCCAGATAATGATTGGGGATGGGTAGACATGGATGACTTCGTTGAATTGGGTTGGATACTGCCCTCGGAACGCAATCCTGACACAAAGATCCTTCCCCTGGCTTTTGCTCCTAGGTTTACATACTTTCGCCAGACTGACCATACGGACAATATATCTGGTGATACGAACCGTTTTAGTCCTTTTGGGAACGAGCCCACTCATCATTGTGTCATGTCGGCGCGAAACGACCCTAGGAGGGTGCAGTGTCATCTGATCGAGCAACGCCTCAAGCGCGTGAAGGAACAATTGTCACAAAACGAACGGGCAGTTGGTGAACAGGAGTTGAAGATTATTCGCGAGTCTGAGAATCAAGAGGAGAATCAACGCCGTCTAGACTTGCTTCGCAACCACTCCGTGGCCCTACGAAGAAAACAGGAGTTCCTCCTTTCTATGCATCAAAGTTTACTAGAGCGGCTAGAAACGGGGAACCTTGGCACTATGCCTGAAGGCGAAAAGGATGATGAGGACGAATACTATGAGGCTCGAGAAGAATACGATCCCTCCGACTCAGATACTAAGGGCATAGGGTCGAAACAAAATGCCGACTATATCAGCGACTTCAACAACCGTTTTATCATTCACAATATTCATCTAAAGTGGAGTAACTCTTTACGAAACATCATTCTTCGCTACATTCACCAAGTCAGTCAACGTCGGGGTTTCGTTTACTATATGTCACGTCGAGCCGTCAAGTTTATTCTCGATATTGTTGAGGAGCAAGAAAAGTCTCGACGGCCGTCCGCTCCTGGCGCCGATGTGAAGCTCTCGGGCCCTAGATCTCCACAGGAAGATGATGAGCTGAGTGTTCACGATCGCGTGCAACAACTCCTTGATGATGGCAAAAAGTTCGTTAGTGCCAACGACCCCGATTGTGCGCAAGGTAGCAAATCCGCACATTGCCACGCAGGTGACGACATTGCAATCGATTATATTCCACAGAATACCTACATTGTTCGCCTCATCGCTCCTCAGATTCAGATGCAAAGCGAAAAGAACACGAAGGCTGCTGTGTTGGTCACCGCCAAAGGGATGCAGCTGAAGGTAATTCAGATTATGGACAAGGATCGTGTCATGGACGAAGTCAGTGGTCTAGTACAACGTCGCTTCTCCGCTGCGATGGATAGCCTTCAGATTTTCGTAACCAACGCAAAAACATTCAGTCCAGAAGATATACACATGTATTCGGGGAGTACATACGGAACGCCAGCTGGCTCGGCTTGGCCACCCTGGGTCCCTTTTGAGGTCATGTTCGAATTCCACACCAATCCATACGGCTTCCAGCGGGTTGTTCAACGGACCTCGGCTAGCATGAGATACGACAAATACAATACCCTCCGTCTCAAGTACAATGACGATGTGTCGGGCGGTGATCCAGGATCTTCTCGAAGCCCAGAGAATTTGGAAAGTCGAGTCGATCATCTTTGGGTTGACTTCCCTCATGTTCGGGCGCTTTGTAACTCTAGGCAGTACTACGCAATGTACGTTATCGTTCTCGACCTTCTTCTCTATAGTGAACCACTAGAGAAAACCCGAAATGAACGACTAGAAAAGATTATGCTCGCTTCTGACTTCAGTGATCTGACTGGTGCACCGGATCTTGTCATTGGCCTACAAGAACGTATTCGCCAGCTAGAAGAGATCAAGACTGTCTTCCAGGTAAATGAAAAATATCTCGACAAGCAAGGCTGGAATGATCGCATAGAAGTCGAGAAAGACATCACTCACTTCGAAGACGAGCTCTTCTTCGTCATGAAAGCCATCACCACCTCTCAGCGCAAGTCTGACGATCGTGGCCAAGCCAAGCAGCAGTCCACTGGTCTACTTAGATACTATATTTCAGCCTCTGAAATCGTCTGGCATCTAGTACGCGATGGCCATGAATCACTCGCAGAATTTCAGCTGAAGAATGCCTTGTATGATCGCACAGACAACAACGACGGCTCCAATCTCAACTCTATGGAAATCGAACAAATCACTGGTCTCAATCTCTTACAGAACGCCCTCTATCCCAAGATGATATCCCCATATATTGAGAACAACCGACCATTCACTGAAGGTCGAGATACTAAGATGCTAAGAGTGCATTGGGTCATGTTAGAAGCTATTGCTGGCATCCCTGTCATGGACCACTTTGAGGTCAATCTCTTTCCACTCAAGGTACAATTAGAGTACGAGATTGGAAAAAAGCTGTTCGAATACATTTTCCCTGGAATTAAAGATAGCACAACGGAAAATGGTGGCTTCTCCCCCTTCTTAGTCAAGCACATGCTTCCTGCCCAAGAAGATGTGGACGATGATGATGGCGTCAGTGTCATGTCCGGGGAAAATCAAAGCATAAACGCAACACTGCCCGATAATGAAGCAGATGCGAACGCTCTGAAACTTCGCCTCACGCCAACTTTACAACTTCCAGACCCTCAAACCAAATCGTCGCACAAGTTGCGGAGTTCGACGAATAAAAAGCCAAACACTCATCATCTCCGTCTCTTCCGGGAGATCCATGCTCGCCCAGGCGTCGATCTTCGTAAATCTTTGCATCCAAGCTCAGCCAATATCTCCGCAGATAATGCTTCACTTTCCTCTCGGCCAAGTAGCATTCGTACTGGATCACAAATGTCTGTTGCGCCCTCGGTGGGGTCTAACAAGACAGCGAAACGATTCGCACTATACCGAACTAGCACAATAGAGAAACGAGAAGAGAAGAATATGCGGAGTGATGATTTAACGCAGATGATTACGCGAGCATCAAACTATATGACACTCGCCTACGTGAAGATTCCGTCTATGGTGCTGTGCTTGTCATACAAGGGCAAGGGGCAACGGAACTTCGAGGACGTACACGACCTTGTCTTCCGCATGCCCACGTTGGAATATCGGAATAAAACGTGGTCAAATCTTGATCTAGCACTTCAACTAAAACGGGATGTTATTCGCGCTTTGATCTCACACACTGGTGCGATTATTGGCAACAAATTCTCGCATCGAAAACCATCAAAACACACACAACTTCGACTCCGCCAAATTGCGAATTCAAGCGCCATGTTGAATACCTCGCCCGACCTCTCAGGCACTGACTCAAACTCCATCCGCGATCATAGTCCTGGAGGTAGCGATGGAAGCGGCGAGGGTGTTCCTAGACGCTCCTTTACTAGCGGTAGGGGCAGCGTGTTTTCAACGGTCAGTGAGGCAAGCTCGATCAGGAGTGGACGAAGTGGGCCATCAGATGTTCCCACGAGTGGAATCATGACGGGTAGTACCCTAGCTGAAAGTTGGCGTGAAGTAGACAGCAGGACGGCGGTGGAAGATGGAAGGACCTTCGCAGACGAAATTAATCGAGTAGATCAGACTGAGGCATGTTCAAGATCTCCCTTTCACCTTGGTGCTGAACAATATGTTGACTAATCAACAAACAGCCTGATCACGCAAATATGCTTGGCTCACTCGGCCGACATCTCACACAGGTCACACCATTTGGGCACAAACAACACAGTGGGTCAGGCAGTACAAAAGACTCATCAAGCATACTCGGTGAGGATTCTGAGGACCCGTAAGTCGATCTCTTTCCAGCTACCTCATGTGGGGGTGACGAGTACTAACAAAGTAGCCTCAGAACGAGGCGAAAATCAAAGATTCTTCTGGGACGATTCCACATCGGGCGCAACTAACGCTAAGTTTCATTGCATAATAGTATCTTTCTTTACGTTTTGGTACATACAGGTGGAGGTTTAAGATGCATTTCCTGGGGTCCACTCACATCGCACATACCGGTTGTGTTAATTCAAGTATTCTCGTTTAGATTATTTGTAAATAGTTACTTTCTCTCATTATGTTTGCTTCCTTGATAATATGTAGCATTGGTAGGGTTCTGCTACGCTATGCATTTCAGTCCCGGGGCTTTGGCGATGCAAGGAAGAACTTTGTAACCTCCTGTTGCCGAAGTCGTTGGCACAGAAAAATGCAGATTAAGTCAACTGTTATGCCTTTCCCTAGAAACTTGCAAAGTAAGGCCCTCCAAGTTGAGGTGGTGGTTCAAGCTATGGGGGGGAGAACTATGTTGCTAAGCTTCTATATCTAGTGCTCTATCAGCTTCTCTAACAAGAAAGGCTCAACCCTCTCTACTGTTTCGAGACTATCCTTAACCTTTTGCTATTTAACTAAACTCTAGATGAAAATTTCTCCGACATCTTGGGCTTTATCATGTTTAGTGATGCGGTGGTCTTGTCAAATCTTCACTTCTTGAATTAGTACATACATGGCCAATATTTTCCTCCTCAGTTTGTAGTGATATATCGGATGCCCTTAATTTTCCGGACTCAATTCATGTCAAATACAAAATTATGAAGCAGATCAATTTGCTTGGAGCATCGAATTTGTGAAAAAATCCCACGCTATAAATTTTTCATAATAAGGGTTTAAGACAAAAACTGGGGCACTTTCTGTCTCCGCTCTTTAGTCGTTTTCTCGAATTTTCCTTTTCCTGAAATGAGGTAGATAATATACACCATTGACTAGTAACGATGAAAATGTGGAAGGAATTTTCTATGGTTCTAAGTGCTATTAGATGCAATGTATTGTTAACTGTGATAAATGCCTTCAATATTTTGAGTCGAAAATATTATTTTGGGGTAAGATGCATCGTTTTAGTAGAAATATCTATGGGCACATACAGTTGTTGTAGCGAGTGCCAACGCCACATAAATATTAGGGAAAGCATGTCGATGGCGCTCTTACTAGACCAATTCAATGTCTAAGATGCGAACTGAAGTATCCTCGCTAGCAACAGCAAGCTGTTGTTTGATATCCCCTTTGCTTGGCCTCCAGACCAGTTGATTGATCGTCTTTCCTGGTGATAGTCTCGCGTCCAACATCGTAATTTGAGCACCTTCTAGTGTTTCAACAGACATCAGCCCGATTCCAATTTCCCCACTTTCAGTCCCAAACGCAAACATCAATTTATCTTGTGGACCACGTCGACTGCACACGATGGTCGTTACAGCAGATGCTGCTAAAGTCACATATTTGACTAGAGGTCCCCCTTCTTTCAATTGCCATATTTTGACGCTCTTGTCTCTCCCTGCTGTAAAAAAGGTAGGCTGCTTGAGTGGTGCCCAGGATGTGCTCAGAATCATACGAGTGTGTCCTTTCGCATCCGAGATCTTGAATATGTAGGTCGAGCCATCAACACGTTCCCAGATAACCCATTGTCTGTCTCGTCCGACGCTTAGCAGGTGTGTGTCGTCGGGAGAAAATTGAAGTGAGGTTACAGTAAGAGAGTGGGCCTTGAGAGGGGGTTTAATCTCTAGCCATTCCTTTGTGTCATACAGCCGGATGACTGCATGATCAGAAGAACTTGCTCTACAAGCTGTAGCTACTAGACTTCCATCATTGCTTGTAGCCACAGCTGAAATTTCGTATCCGTGTCCGTACAGCTTTTCGGTCTCAGGCCAGAGTAAGTGCCGAGCTAGATGATCTTCGAACGGAGGGTGATCAAAGTCGATCGTTGATCCTTGAACGATTGATGCAGGATCAATAGCTTCATTACCACACCCTTCGCTATTTTCTACAAGTTGATTGTTTTCTATAGTTTTTATCGCTTTATTCGACAACCCAAGAACGGGTATGTTTGCAGCATCTGGCAGGTCTGTGTCTGTAGTTTTGATGTCGCATAACCTACTAAGAATATCGGCCACACCCTTTGGTTGATTGAATACTCGCAAAAGCTTCTCGTCAGCCCCAGAAATGAATTGAGAATCTGCGGTGATGTCAATGCAGTTCAGGTCATACCCATGAATCTGGGGTCGGGAAAACTCGTGCCATGATGATAGTGCACCACGCTTCCACTCCGCAAACAATCTTGTAGTTTGATCCGAACTATCAGAAAGGAGGTAAGATCCGCTCCTGGACCAGCATATTCCCTTCACGCCCTTCACATGACCTGTGATTGCGACTTGCTGCATCCATATATCCTGCAGAGGTTTGTAAATCCACATCCTCCAACTCCCAGTTCGACCTAGTGATAAAACAGCGTTTCCATCGGGAGACCACAATCCAATCCAGAACCCTCCAGCGCTGCCTGTTGCTGTTGTAGATCCTTTTTGGGCACTAATTTCGCCCAATCGCATCGCACAAACCCACACTCCTGTTGTAGGATCCGATTCCCAGATGGCTAGAGAGCTATCCTCTGATGTTGAAAGTAACTGGAGCTTGCCCCCACGGTGCCGCCACGACGTTGTGTATATCCAGTCTTCGTGGCCCAAGAGTAATGCCTCAAATGTGATGGAGTACTTTGCAGCTTTGGATTCAATTCGGTGCACCTTGTTAGATAGAGATTTCCCCAGAACTCCCAAGCCAGGGTCATTGCGTGCGGTACTCATGGTGGGTAGCTCTTCACCTCGGTGCACCCGCCACAAACGAATGTACTTGTCTTGACTTGCCGAAGCAAGTAATAAATCACTTTCCTCATCGCAAGTTTCACGTACGAATGTTAGTGCACGAATCCAGCCCTCATGCCCGGTAAGAGTTGCTGCGAGCTCGAAAGTGGTATCCTGAGAAATGAATATTTGAATGGTACTGCGCGTACCTGCAACAGCGACAATGATGGAAGACTTGTCTAAAGTTGCCAGAGCAATGTCTAAAGGGAAGTATTTCGGGGTTAATGGGATGGTTTGGAGTAACATAGCGTCAAGGAACGAAAAGTTCGTGTTGTGAAGGAGCCTCCAGATCTTGATCGTGCCATCCGATGCACCAGTAGCGAAGACGTCCGAGCCTGACAAAACAGATATCCGAGTGATGGGACCTTGGTGTTCGGTGAAAGTTTTCACTAGCTCAAAATCAAATCCAGGGCCTCTACAGGACCGCCATATCCGGAGGGTGTGGTCCGCGGCGCCGCTGAGTAGGACTGAAACACTAGGTGACTGGACTGGGAAGAACTTTACTACATTGACGACTTTTGTGTGGCCATTTAATATCGCCCGAACCCCACGGTTTTCGGAGTCCTATGTAACTTTAGCATACGCCCATATATAAGTGCTGGATTATGTTTGGTGCCTACCAGAGGATCCCACAATGCAATACTATTATCAGCACCATATGCCAGTAATCGCAGGCCATCGGAATCCCAGTCAGCGGCAGCAGGATTCCTGTTGCCGCCTATTGAACACAAGCTCACTGAAATGTTCATTCTCGCAATTCTGACTGTGGGTGCTGCTGAAACTTGAATAGCCAAACCAAAAAAGTTGATTTCTTTGCCGCCTTCACACTAAGGCTCGCTTAGTACTAGCGCTCATTACCGGTAACTTTCAACTGCTCTCATTGTCCAATATCCCTCCTATGTTGCTAGCATTGTTAAAGATGGCGACCGACGAACCGCTACCAATTACCGTTGAGTTCAGGTAGGTAGGTGAGTTAACGTGGGAAATTATTCCAGTCACACTGATGCCATGTAGTGGAGGGCTGGAAATGCTCTTCTCAAATGAACGCAAACACTCACTCTCCATACCAATCAAAGACGAAGACGGAATGCGCTCTAACATAGCATATCTGGTTCGCCATCTGTGCGAAAATGTCATGAAAGACGCAAGAAAAGATATGTTTGTTCTTGATGGAACAGTGTGAGTGAAGACATCCGCTCGACTTTCCCAGAACAAAGTTTGACTGATATGCCAATAGGCGCCCCGGTATTCTTGTGCTCATCAACGACGCCGACTGGGAACTAGAAGGCGAAGAAAACTACGAGATTCAGAAAGGCGATAATATCCTCTTTGTGTCAACTCTCCATGGAGGCTAACCAATGATCATTATCCAAGAGCTTCATTCTGCTCAGATATACCATCAAGCCCTTAACGTGCTTTCTACTCAAATTGCTTTGTTGGCACAAAGCATACACGCCAGTCTTCATGGCAAATTTTGGGAAGGTCTTACCAATGCTGAGATCTTGTGACAGCAGACAAACGAGAGAGACTGCTCAAAGTTGGCCGAAAGAAACGCATCATCTTAGATAAGAGTCATGAAGTACTGCAGTGTCGATCAGGACCCACCAAAAAAATCATGCTCAGAATGAAAAACGTTTCTTATAAAGAATCCATACATAAACCAACTTCAACAATAATCGATTGCCTAATTGAAGATTGGAGCAGATGTTCCCAGTGTCTAGCCAACTTCTCACTCAGAATTGTATCAATTGAACTGAAATAGTTGAGAGATCTGAAAGTTTACAAAATCGCATTCCGCACAGACGTGTTGATTGGATGAGGTTAAGCTTACGTATGATTGCCGCTAAGGTATCAGAAAGGCTTGCTGCATCCCCACTTTGATGAACCGTAACACTTTTACATTCTACAAAGCTTTGCGACATCAAAAGTACGGACCAAGCATCCATCTGCTGATTTGGCCATCTCCAGACTCGTAATATCCAATAGCACCCGTCCGTGTGGCGCTGATATGATCCCCTTCATCGTCCGGGTACAAACAATTTTACTCTCCACAGAACAACCTCAGCTTGGACGCCACGTCTTGTAGTTGGCCGGTAGGAGAAGTATCTTCACAAACCTAATCACTCCCCACAGCCCCCGAATATTTTCAGCGGCCACCGATAATGGGTTCCAACGACACTCCTCCGTCCCACGTCCCGACCTCCTACCACGTTATTTGCACTGCTCTCCTCGGTACCGGTGGCTTCCTCTATACGGTGACGTATGTTCTCATGACGTATCGGTCTCTGCGCGACCGCACTTACGCGATGCCGTTAGTCTCGCTTGCGTTCAATTTTGCGTGGGAAATCATATTTGCGCTCTGCATCGCCGAAAGCGTGCAAGAGAAGACTGTCTTCACAACTTGGATGGTCATTGATGTCGGATTGGTATATGCCACCGTGAAGTACGGAAAGAATGAATGGACTCATGCGCCTATTGTTGGGCAGAACATTGGCAAAATCCTGAGTGTGTTGGTGCTATGGTGGTGCTGGGCTCTCTGGGCGCTCTCTGTCTGGTGGATTGATGAGAGCGATCCAGTCAACCCAAAGGAAGGCAAGATATACAAAGGTGTTGTAGGAATCGACACCACAGAACTTGGATTTTGGACTGCTCTTGTAGCGCAGGTCGTGCTCTCGTGCGGGCTTCTTGCACAAGTAATTGTGCGAGGGACTAGTGGTGGTGCTTCATATGCTATTTGGGCGGCGAGGTTCTTTGGAAGCCTGTTCGGACTGAATGTCTACTATGGTTATTGCTGGTTTGTGTGGCCAGAAGGGCACGGCTACTTCATGAGTCCATTCGCGGTTTGCTTGTGGGTAACATGGATGGTAGCGGACCTGATATATCTTGTAGTATTAAGGAACGTGAAGAAAACTGAAATTGTTTTCAAGAATGGAAGGAAGGTCAGCAGCGGAGCTGCAAACAAGTGGTCGAAAACCATTTGAGAAATAGTTGACATCAATCCGGTACAACCATAGACAAAATCAACTTTGTAGTAATTAACTGCGATCCGCTACCACCACGTACGAGAGGGTAAAGTATTCTCCAAAGCTGGTGAATAGACTAACCATATTTGGTTAGACTAGCCAGGTTCTGAGCCCTATGCATTGACGTAAAAGCCTGGGCACGAACGGCCCATCAGACATCAACGTGGATCTCCCCTCATCTCCTCCAACCCATAAGTATACCACCATGAATGATCTAGAAGAGGATGAAGAGCTCAAAAAGGCCATTTCAATGTCTCTCGCAGAGATACAACCAGCCTCAATACCAACATCACCCTCACACATCGTTGATTTGGTTTCATCAGACGAGGAGGACCATGATCTGCGGCAAGCTATTGCCCTATCTCTTCAGCCGAGTGAAAGATATGTCGCCTCAAGTACACGATCAGAACCAAGTCGAAATTCTGCAGTTTTTCACGAACTAGGGACCACGGAAACCCTAGATAACAGCCAGCCCGTTCAAGCTCCACTCGAAGCCCCTCTGTCAATTTCACTCCCATCAAGGCCTTCGTTTGGCATATCTGGACTAGATCGTAAAGCAATGGAGCAGGAACGACTTGCTAGGCTTGGTAAAAGGAAACGGAACCCATCACGGGAGAGACCTTCAAAAACAGTCCTACAACCAGCATTGTCGAAAGAAATAACACAAGAGGGTCCCCCAAAACACGCCATTGATCAAAGACTGACCCAGTATCCCTTCGGCGTAATCAAACGCACATGGGCTTTCAAGCACCCTAGAACAAAAGACATTAAAATCGAGGAAGTTCTACAATGTCACACTCTGAGCATCGCTGTGCTGAGCGCGTTCCAGTGGGATGACCGATGGCTTTTCAGCAAGATTGACACAAGTAAAGTCAAACAAATCTGGGTCATGGGCGCCAAGGGGAAAGATTTGCAAGATAAACTACTAGCTGAAGCTGCAGAGGCTAAAATTCCAAATTTCAAAGCACATTTCCCACCTATGGCCGGGCAAATCCACAATATGCACAGCAAGCTGATGCTCTTGTTCCATCCGACTCATCTTCGAGTAGTAATACCTACTGCTAACATGATTAAAGTGGATTGGGGGGAAACCGAGAAGGATTCACGAACTGGGGAGTCGTGGCAACCGGCTGTTATGGAAAACTCAGTCTTTTTGATTGACTTGCCCAGACTGTCCGGGGGTGAGGTAGGCCAGAAGAAAGATCTTACTCCGTTCGGGAAAGAGCTCTTGACCTTTTTAGAGGCACAAAACCTTGGTCGAAACGTCACGGAGGGCATTTTGAAATTTGACTTCTCCAGAACTAAGCGTTTTGAATTTCTTCATGCAATGCAAGTACTTCGTTGGATATCGGTTTAGGTTGCATTCTGACAGCATCATAGTGGTGGAAGTCACCCAAGCCAATCCGGCAGTTCAACCGGACTTCTCGGTCTGTCAAATGCCATCTGTCGACTAGGACTAGATCAGGTTCAATGTTTGGAATTGGATTATGCGACTTCGTCATTAGGTGCGCTAAAGGAACCATTCTTGAGGCAGTTATATACTGCAGCATCCGGCAAGTTCTCTTCATCCCAGCACGACGTACCGACCGATTTTTTGGACCGGATTCGCATCTATTTTCCAAGTCGAGATACAGTCGTCAAGAGTACTGGAGGACCGGCCTGTGGGGGGATTATTACACTGAACAGGGGCAACTACGGCCCCCGCTTCCCAAAGCAATGCATGCGTGAGTACAAATCAACTCGAACAGGCGTGCTTTCACACAACAAAATATTTCTCGTTCGAGGACTGAAAAACGACAATACCCCCTTTGCTTGGGCGTATATTGGCTCTGCGAATTTGACTGAATCGGCTTGGGGCTCACAAAAGGTTCTGAAAAACGGGAATCCTGGTGTGCTCACTATTCGAAATTGGGAGTGCGGAGTACTGGTACCCGTCCCAGGGGAGAAGTTGAAAGAGCTAGCGTTGAAGGATGGAGAGGTACCACCCATGAGTGTTTTCGAAGGTACCCTCGAGGTGCCATTCCACTATCCAGGAGAAGCGTACGAGGGCAAACAACCTTGGTTTTTCATGGAGGAATAATGGACACATCTAGCGTGCCGGCCCAACTTTCCTCATAAATCACGTTCGGTTGGCTTCGGCACCTCCATATCTAGAGAGGTTTGCCTCCAAACAATGGAGACCTCTCAGCCAGCAGCCGCTTGGCACCGGAAAGGTCTTGGATCCGCCGTCGTCACGCGTACCAATCTGCTTTGCTCTCTTAAAAGCATTACAACTATGGACAATGCTATAGACTGGCCTAGAATGGAACTGTACTAAGCGTTGATAGAATTATTACGTATCTTAAGCATCACTCATGGGCATATGCATACCGGTATCGTTAGGCTGTGCTAATTGGTCTTCTTGAACACGTCGGCGTATTCGGCGTATTAATCCCTGCCGAGGATCTTCCGCGGACAGGAAGCGGCGGATCGCAAGTCTGACAGGGCGTGTGAATTTGGATGCCTACCCTTTGGGCCAACATCGGCCGACTCCAAAAGAATGCACCCGCTGCCGCCGATTGAGCAGCAAGACGCATGCCACGCCCGCCTTGAATGCCTGAGAAGCCCCTCTCCCGTCGCGCGCCGGCCATGGCGGCGGCGGCCGCAACCGCCAGGGCTTCCATCAACATCAACTACAGAGACCGCGCCCCCATCACCGCGCCGCAACACGGCTGGCTCACGTCCCCAGCGCGGTCGCATTCCAGCTTCGGGCAGGGAATTGAGCTTCCACTGCATCTCATTGCCCTCATCATCAACTATGTGCGTGTCCCGTCGCAGGGGTGCCGTTCACAAGCCGATGACCTCATTGGTGACATTGGGACGACTACAAGACGACTGCAATGGGAGAATGAAGACTGACACCATTGTTTAGCTCGACAATTTCGGCGACCTCGCCAGAGTCACGCGCACGTCTCGCGTCTTCTACTACATGACCCTCCCCCGTCTCTACGAAGAGGTTACGCTGCGCTCCTATGCGGACATTCGATATGTCAATGGCAGGCCCGAGGGATTTGGAAACGGGAGTCCATTTGCAATGGGGCTGAATACACTCGTCTCGAAGACATATACCGACTATGTGTTGAAGTTCAGGGTCATCGGGGATACACGAGAGCACGACACCGACGATTATTCCAAGGGTCGCGTCCCGGATAACAGTATGATGCTGCAGGTCGCCATGCGCGCCGCCATAGACAAGATGAAAAACATACAGGCTTTCGCGTAGGTGGTGTGTCCTTTGTTTTGTTGGACAGTTATACTGATGCTTTGTAGTTGGGAGCTCAATACTAAGCCATTGCACACCATCTATCAAGGGCTTATGGCCAAGTCGACCATAACCTCATTCACCCTCCGTTGCCAAACGAAACGCATACCACGGCCGACAACTCTAATACCTCCACTTCCCAACCTTGCTACTCTGGTGATTTACGATATTGACCCGTTATGCTATCCCGACGACTTTTCGCTACTCCTCCTGATGGCGAAGAAGCTCAAAAACCTGAAGCTACATTGGCATCCACGGATGCGAGAGAGCGGAGAAGAGTCTGTCAACTTGATAAACTACTTTGGTCGTTGCCTAGCCGCTAAACATGTGATACCAGTGAAGCGCATAGCCATGTACAATCTTTACGCACGGAACACTGGGGAGGGGTTTGAAAATTGCACTAACGCTGCCACAGTACAGGAAATGACTATTGTCAACTGTATGGGTTCATCGGCAGACCCAATGAATGTGTTCCTGGATAACACATGGAGAGTAAGCGCGCAGCACCCGGTACATCACAACATGAAAATGTTGAGGGTCGACATCATAGAGAAGGAGCACGCAATCATGCTAGCCAGGTTCCATGGTTTAGAGCGCTTCTATATGATCGGTAGCAAGTCTAAGTCTTCGAAATCAAACAGCGTAGCAGCGACGCCAACCACACCATCCGTCAATACGCCGTCCATGAATTGTGTCAGCTTAAACGGCACTCCTGCATCCGAACACGAATGTAAAAGTGTAGCAGGAGACTACCTCGCAGTCATACAGTCGAACCACCGCACAATGCGCCACCTTCTCCTACCAGACCAGTGGCAGATAAATGAAGACGCTCTCCAAAAGATCTGCCAGAGCTGTCCCAATCTCGAACAGCTCGGCTTCTCGTGCAATATTCCCCCTCTCGATACCTTACGACGCATCATCAAACTTGTCCCTAAACTCTGCGCGCTACGCATGCTCATACGCCCCGGGTCCGAACTTGCGGAAAAAGTAGAGAGTATGGATGTGGAAATGCATCAATTTGCTATCGCGACTGAGTTTTGGCATCCTGAGTATAAGAACTTAAAATACGTCGGCATCGGAGATAAGCTGGTGTTCAAGTTGGGCGGAGTGGTATATCCGCCCAAGGGAAAAGCGGATGTGATCCCTCCCGGACAGGAAAACTCAATGAATGCTAAGAGGCTAGGGCCGTTAAGGAGGATTGAGAGGATTGAGTGGAATGATGTGAGACATGTCGAGATTTGGGGGATGGACAATACTGATTTCGATCCTTCCTTTCCTTAAAGACTTTACAATAGGATGAAGAATGCATCACATTAATATGTAAGAGTGAAGGAATTGGAGATTGTAAGAATATACTATATTGTTCACAACTAGCGTGAAACCTTTTAGATCTCTATATGGTACTAATATTGATTCTTTTTTATCAACTCTTTTGAAGGCTAATCGGGTCCAGGCAACATCCGTTATGATTTCCCGTGCCAAACTCATTAACAGTACTAGGTGAGAATGAGTGCCAGTAGTCAATTATTGCCCCAAAAGTAAAAGTGTATATCCACCATTGCTAGCTCAGGTGCGTGACATGGAGCCAGGCTCATGTCCTGGGGCTACCATTGTAGAATGAAGTATTATCACACTGTAGGCTAGAAGGACGATATAGGCATCTATCGAATCGAAGATTGGAAACGTGACACAAGCATCGCGAAGGGAAAAGGCGTTCTGTGCTCTTCTGTCAGGATGTTATCCAATCTTGGCCCTATATGAGGTAAAATTCGGACGTGATGGTAATTTAAAATCCCGGGCTCCGAAAGCTTACAGTGATAAGAATGCAATGTATATATCATCATGGCTTTGAAGCATTGCTACCTTTCACTATAGCCAGGTCATGATGGTACTTATCCTTTCTCGGTGGGGGAACCTGCCCTCCCCTGCCCTTTCTTAATTTTTGTTTTGATAAGGTTCAAACTTCAAAAAGCTTGGCTTTCTTCCCAAAATGTACTTATTTGGAGAGGTTGAATACTATCATGACTACAGGATACGTGCTTGCTGATATGGTGGAGTCTAGCTCCTAGTGAAGGAATCGAAATCAAGCAGACACTAAACTAATTCAGTTTACTTCTCGGTAGTTAGGATGGCATTGCGTGCTCTACGGGAAAAACGTTAGTTCGTGATTGATTTTTGTCTCGGAATGGCTTTCGTAGTTAATATATGTACATATTTTTATTCAACCCCTTCTTGAATGAATACTTTTTAATATGATCGCAATCACCTTTCAAAATAATCCTTTACAGTTTCCTATCTTCCCATCAAAACTTGCAATAAATGCCTCTAGAATGCGATTGATCTCTTCGGGTAACTCCAACTGCACACAATGCCCTCCCTTGCCAACTTCTTTATACACAAACTCCTCGCTACATACAATTACCATCCTTTCCCTCCCCATCCCTGAAAACGCATGGCCTGGCCCACCATGTACAAACATTGCTGGGCACACAATCCTCACTTGAGTACCTAGCTCGGTGCTTTCATCCTCCACTCCTAAATGATCCCAAAAGCGCACACTATACCAGTCTGTAGGGCCTTTATATGCATTCTCCTTCCCGAAAATACGGTCGCGCATCCAGGCTTACAAGCTACCTGCTGGTGAAAAATCCGAAATCGTGAGGTCTTTGGCCCATATGTTATGCTAAAAAAAACTCTCTTTATGCTTGCCAAGGAGTCCGGAGAAGTACACGCTCATGAGGAAACATTGGAATCCCAAGTACTCAAATCCCATCAACTTCTCTGTCAAAACCTTGATAGAATCGAGGTCGAGTTTGGGGCCGGGCGGCATGTACGGGACCGAGATGAATATCGCTATTCGTGCGAGATTGGGATAGTAACCTAGGAAGGTAGATAAAAGGAAACATCCAAAATCGTGACCTATAGTGTAGAATTTTTCGCCTTCGTCGAGTTTTAGAGCGAAAATGTTAAGGATACATATAAGGTCATTGCACATGTACTTGAAAGTGTAAGATTCGAGGATTGGAGGAGATGAAGTGCCACCGTAGCCGAGAAGATCAGGTGCGATGATTCCATAACCTTCAGAGGAAAAGTATGTGATTTGGTTATGCCAATCATATGATGAAGATGGGAAGCCATGCAGAAAGAGGATAGAGGGTTTCGGGATAAAGGTTGTGGTGTATGTGAGGCCGGAGGGGAGTTCAATGCGCAGAGTATGTTTTGGGAAGCTTTTAAACGCCATGTCTTAAATTTATGATAATGGTGATAGTGATGGAACACCCGAGGCAGGGATTCATATAGAATAAAGCGATGACATAAGATGTCTCGAAAGGGTAACATTGAGGGCTGTTAGTAAGCTGACTTACCTCAGATCAACGAGAGAAGAGTGAATGTATGATCAGGCATTGAGTATGTGACAGGGGCCTTATCTCGAGGTCTTTCGGTGTAAAGATATATCCTCAAAGCTGACCGCACATTATAATACCTAAGACAGCATTGATTTGAAGATGTAGGTCATAACTGAGAGCCTCTGGTTGGAATTCACAGCTTACCTCGGTATTAGTTTGAAAATATTCAGTCTTTCCGAGTTGAGGAGTTATGAGAAGCTATGTAGGCGCTCATTAAGTGTTGAGTATAACACGATTTGGAGAGAGATGTCCCAATAGCGGTCAGAGATTTAAGCGAACCATGGTCTGACAAAACCGATCATGCAATTCTTCACGAATGTCTATGACCATTATTATGTTCATTTGTTAGCCAAATATTTCTCTATCCCAGGGCATCCTCACTGTTGCCCTTGCTGTCTCCTCAACCCGTAACCTCTTCTCGTCGCCAAATCTTTCCAGCGCTCCATACCGCACGGCCATGCCGCCCCTTTCGATCGTGATAACCTCTGGAGTTGCATTTCCATCCATACCCTCCATCAACGGTGCGCCAAAGGCTCTCGCGACCTCCAAAGGATTCAGTGAAACTTTCCTCCCAAGTTCCCAGAACCCAGTATATAAGGGGAATATCGCCGTGACGCCCGCGACGGATATCAGAACACCGAGAACCACGAATATTCGATTTGTTTTATAAACAATTTGCGTACGAGAGCTAGAGATGGCAATACTTTGTTTCCAGGATTGACGGAGATTGGAGAGTGAATCACCGGTGAATGTTGGGGCAAAGACTGAGCCGTCTGAATTCGCCATGTCAACGGTGATGCGAAAAACAAGAGATTGCATCTTTTCTAATACGTCTTGCATTGGATCTCTCCACGTGAGGCTGCATAGTGGGTCTTCATTCAGAGAGGTTCCACTGGCTGTTGCGTAAAAAATGCTAGGATCATTTGTAAGAATATTTGCAGCCAGGGTTGTTCCATTAGAACAAATGGGGTTGGTGAGTCCATTGCGATCCGTTTCATTGACACATTTGGTGTATTGAAGGCGCGAGTAGTCATTGACTGGGTTCACGGTAACTGAAACTGGCGGAAACAGCGTTGCAAAAGCAAGTGGCCAGTACTTATCCATGAGTAGCCTATTCAGAGGCATGGCATCGCTGTATGTAGCTCCATTTGTGTCGTTGAAAAGGCGATCAATAGTTCCGTTCGTGATTACGATAGTATAGTCAGTGGACACGTGAGTAAGTGAGCAGGTTCGGATTTGAATGTTCCCCTTGCAAGATGTATTGTTCTTGTAGGTGGTAGTAAGCGTTAATCTTTGATCTTGGGCGCCGTTGCTAGAAGTTGGGGAGGTTTCATATCCAACGGAGAAGAATGTTGGCTTCAATTCATTATTTGCACCGAATACGCAGCTCACTGTGCACTCTTCGGTAGTGCAAGATTTACACTCATTCGGGAGAGAAGTGAGATCAAATGCTTTTGAGGACGATGTGCAGTTCACTCGGAATGCGAAGCCCTAGATAGGAGTGAATAAAAATCTAGGCGGTAAAATCCGAAGGAAGTCAACATACCTTGAGTTTTGCCGAGCAGTAATCACCGCAATTGGATGTAGATTGATGATAAACCATAGGTGCATTAGAACTCAGCCCTTTCAGCACATTTGAGAAGGCTGTAGTAATTCCGCCTTGCTTTCGAGGATCAGATTCCGTACTTTGAAAGTATTCTGCTATCGGAAATGGTGCTAACTTCACATCCATCAACCCTTCGCTGTTGTAAATGATATTTGATACCGTTGAGGCGCGTTGAAAGAGTGGGCCCCTGATGAAGGTCGTCATGGTGAATAAGCAAGCTGTATAACATTAATTGGACAATTTCATTATAATAGTATCTAAATAGCTTACCGAAAGCTACGACGTTGAAACGAAGTCTTATTATTCTTTTAAACGCTGGCCAAATGAAGGATGATTCATAGATGTCATTCATTGATGAAAGCTACATGAGTTAATATCCCAAAAGCGAAGACGGCTGAAAAGTGATTTCGACTTACAGTGGTTCCTTGCAACAATTGACGCCAGAACCGTATTACCATACCCTCAGAGAGAGCAAATAAAATTAGAAAGTCCATTACCATCTCAACAACGGAGATATAAACTTGCAGTTGGGCGTTGTCACTTCCAACTGTCCAGCTATCGATGGCACTCCCGTCACTAGCGAGAAGGATGCCCGCGGATACACCAGTCACTACCTTTGTTAGAAAATGGCAGAGCATATTAAAATTAATACACACATAGAACGACTGCAAACAATGCTCCAAATCCATACCACGGAAACCGTCTCCAGAATCCCGACCGCCAAGGTTCGAGTATGTGTCGTGGGTGTCGGAAATATCGACGAGCCTTAGGCCCATGAAGTTTTATTTCTTCTAGCTCTGGTTTTGGAAGTTGGGTCTCTGTGCTGAAGGTTCGAAAATGAAATGAAGTTTCCACCACAGGCTCCTGGTAGGGCATGTCAAGAGCAGCCCTAGATCCAAATATGGATGCTCCCATCTGTTCTGTTGACTCGCTCAAAGGTGGTAATGATTGCTGTAGAGTTGGCGAAACAATCCACGACGCGTGGCTGTAGGTCGAGGATGCTGATGACCGACGTCGGGCATCTGGTCGATATGCTTGATATGGGCCCGGGTTGCCAGATGATGAAAGCATGGATACGGCATCATCTTCTAGATTTCTTGACGCTCGAAGGTACACGGCTCCATACTCCATCTTGAAGATGTTCGTTGAGGTTGACGGGATGGTTCTGGGGTGGCAGTAATCCTGGCTTATTATTTATTCCATGACTATAGGAATGCGGTGACCTTTAGGGCTCCCAGTTAAGATAATACGGCTTCCCGAATATAGGCGGCCGTTATCACGCTCGGATGTTCGTGAATAAGTCCAAGAATACTGAGGGCGTAAACAACCTGTGCTTTGTTCCCACCGTCAAAAGTCCAACAGACCAAAGAGCGCGTGGGGAAGCGAGGTGTTATGTACCCACACACTGGCCCATGTCACATCCCTGAGGAGTGTTTTCAACGTGTCTAGACTGGTTAGTGGGTTGCTAGAATAAGGAGAAATCCGATCACCTCATTCGGGAGATCCACATTTTGTACGAATGGCTGACGGCTGACTCTTCGGATCAAAGTTTCCTGTGATTTCTTGTGCAGGTGTTGCATGTGGGTGAAACACATCCCTAAAGGGACTGGCGCCGACGAGGCTGTGCATCCATTCTACTGATTAATCTCTCACGGACTCTTTAGAGCTCAGTGCCATGGATACCCTGAATTTACTCTTTGTTGGTGTCTTTAGATTCGAGCAATTGTTCATCTTCCCAGCGAGGTCCAGAAAGCTGCATCTGTCGTCAACTTCATGCTTAAGGCGCTTCTTCTCTGCAGCCATTGCTTTTTCGGCTGCAAGGTAGATTCGTATTCCGAAGGATGCACTTGTTTTCGAGAGTGTTTCAGACACTAATTACCCCAGGTGTTGGTTTAGAGACGGGCGTCCGCTAGAGGATCAACTAACGAAGGATTGCAACAGGGGCACAAGGCAGCCTCGCCGAGATAAGCTTGGTTTTTCACAAAAGGAAAAGCCGAGAGCAACCGGGATGCGGAATGTGCATCGGAGCCGTGAAGCAGAGAACGGTATGTATCGGGATGTCAGCCAGTGTCAGGATCAAGCAACCAAGGAAATGTGGTTACTGTACGTTCAGTATACTAAAACATATTAGTCCTAAGCCGTCTTAGCGGCACACCAGACCACGATTCAACTGAAACCTTATGTTTTGCCCCTCCACCACATCAAACTGTCAGCCGATCCTCGATTCTTATCATCAGTCCTTCAAGACAGTGAATTGATAGGTGGGTCTAGCATGACTTTGACTCTGGTTCGGATGAGGAAGTCCTGTCTGTGCACACAAGGAGGAAGGGGCCTGAACAACACACCCTGACATTCATTTTGTTGATTGGTTCGGGGTTTGCGCAATCATACCAAATTGTGCACCGCCGCTCTTGTCTAGGTTATTTTCTGACTTCTCCAGCCTCCTTACGCTATTACCATGGAAGGGAGCAATGTGTTAACAGAAATGCACGCCTGGAGAAATTACAGGATTTCGTCAACGTTCTATCTCATTGTTTGCTTATGTTAGGTATCAAAAACTACTGTAGCTAATAATTCCCGACAGGCATTGAGTGCTCACGGCGCAGCGCATATTGAGTTATCTCACTCCACAACAAGTTGTCCAACCGCAAGCCCAACTCTTCCGCTCCTCGCACGCCTGTGAATTTGTGTGGCTAAATATGCGATCCTGCGGAGATTAATTTAGGAGCATTCTTCTCGTTATTTGAAAACACCGAAATCCGATTCAGAAAAAAGTCTATGTCTTCTCTGTTCATCTAAGAAATCGGTATCTATTAAATTGCTGGTAATATTATTGGCAACTCCACATCGAACGAGATTTTCCGAGGTTTACAAAAATGATCTTTAGGTTGCCAAACCAATGCGCTGGATGCAAGAGAGAACAAGGTGGTAGATAGTGTCTATGTTATCTACGTTGATATGAATCATGTACTTAATTCTGTTTCTTATAACGTAGTTTATAAGCGGGTGGT
>JAAZQE010000021.1:4503-90321 GCA_013620735.1 Clavariopsis aquatica
TATCATCCTTGATAGTATCGAACCACCTCTCCACACCAAGATTGACGAAATACCAGACAAACCATTTCAACATTGGTTCATTGATGGAACGTGGTATCCGCCTCATTGGGAACGGCCAGGCTCCCGTACACAAGTACTGGGAATCACTCCTTGCAATGATTCAAGAAGGCAAGATTGATCCCCTGAAAATGGTGTCGCATCGAGTCCGACTCGAGGATCTCGACAAGGTATACTACAAGTTCGAGGCCAAGGACGATGGCATGCAAAAAGTGTTTGCCGAGACCAAGTTTTCCGCGCCGGCGTGTCAAGGTAGCCCCGCCTTGACAAAGTATTAGAAGAATGTTTTGTTGTTTTTTTGGGGCGTGGGGGACATGAGAAGGTTATTGGAGAAATAATTGCGTAAAATGAGCAACTTGAGGCTTCTGAATTTCATTGGTGCTGATTGGATTGGAAAAGGGTGTTTTTTTTTTGGTAAATTCGAGGTACTAGATAACTTGCAAAAGGTGCAGATGCTGTGCATCGATTCATTCTTAACGTGATCAAACACTCTATGGACATGCATGGCTAAAACTTCCAGTCCCAACGTACGTTATCCCGACAGCATGCGGTAACCAAGTATTCGGCATGACCTTTACTATATACTAAGGTGAATTGATCCTGTCCGGCTAGACATATGGACATGAAGACAATTCGAAAAGTTCCCCTCGCCGCCCTTGTCGTCCAACAAGGTCATATTTTTATCCGCTTAAATCCACTCCTCAGGTCACCCCGAAATGATAGTGTGGGTTCCGATGGCTCGACCTGCGATCTGATACGTCCTTGTATCAATCAGCCTCAACTAGACTCCCCATGTGCTTGGTGTTCTTCAAAAATTTGTGCATCTTGGTCAAATCACACTATTGCTTGACGCTTGTTGTTGTTATTGTTGTTTTTATTGGGAAAAACGTCTGCCAACATCCAAGCTAGTTTTTACTCGCTAATACACTGCCGTCTTATCAAGCATACTTGTCATGAGACGTCTTCACTTTGTAGTCAAGAGCAATCTCATGGAAATTGCCTTCTCGCCTCGCTTTCTTCAGTCTCCGGACTTCATCATCTTCGAGCTTCCGGCCGATGAGTTCCTCGAGTTCCTTGCGGCTGATCTTCTCCTTTGCCTTCTCTTCCTTGGAGGCACGAAGTTTGGGTTTGAAGCGCGCTTGCATGCGGATTCGCAGTGTGGTGTTGAAGGTGATCAATTCGGCATCACCGCGCACGTCTGGGCCGCCGGAGCCGGACTCATCGACGGTGATGAATTTGTCGCGGGCAGTTTGGAGACTAAAGGTCGATGGGTTGTCGGGTACGGAGATGCAGAGGAATGACTCTTCGGGGGAGATGGCGGTCGCGTTGGCGGAGAGGATGCCGCTCTTGTCGCAGCCGAGATATCTAGGGAGCATTGTCAGCTATTGGCCAACTTTTGGGGTTTTTTGCGAATGAAACTTACCTCCCATGGTGGCCCTTTAGACTGATGCTCTCTGTCCCTGCGACTCTGTTCGCAACAAATACCTGCCTTACGTCGTGAGGTTCGGCCGTGGTGGGATCTCCATCTACGAAATTCTCAATGGCGCTCACAAATACCTTGCCGTTTGCGTCACATGCTAGGCAGGTAGCAGGTTCAGTGGGCAGGACGATTATCACAGGCCCAGATATGTCGCTGGGCGCATCAGCGCTGACCCAAGAATCATCGTCTTCGCTCGCTGTTGGGGCGGTATTGGCGGTGGTGAGGGCCTTTGAGGATGGGTTCTCGCCGTCGTCTGGATCGGCTACTCTCTTCCGCTTTTTGACCTTTTTGTCGCCTTTGAAGTGCAGTGGCTTGACCATGGCGTGGGTGGTGGTGTTGAGATACGTCTCGGCATAGGATGAGGTGTTGGAGGTCGCCGGCGGAGAAGGGCGGCAGAATGATTTAGGCAGGTGAATATCACCACTCCCGAGGTGCAGCTTCAAACATTTTCATGATCTGCACACTGGATGAGGAGAATAAATCTAGCTGTCTAAAACTATCGCATAGGACTGGAATTCTCAACTTTTTTGACTTTCTGGCTTCCTCACTGACACCATGACTAATACTACAGCAATACAGCTGGCCGTGGCAGTTGGCTTGGAGGACCTGCGGCAAGGTACGCTAATACACTGAAGACTGAAGCCAAAATAGAAGTGGTCCTAATAATTGCAGAGAATATCAATTTCTCCACGCTTGAAGAAGCATTTGGACCGTCATCATTGGGAATCATCGTGGTCAAGGACCTTCCTCTGAGGTTTCATGAGCTCAGACATAAGATGCTTTCGTACTCGTCTGCCCTCGCTAGTCTGCCGCAAGAGGAATTAGGTATGTCAGCATTTAAGTTGAGCGGCAATCAGAATGGATTCAAATGGACGACTGACTTCCAGGCCAGCGAAACTCGAGTCTCCAGCATCGAAGTGGCTTGTTGGGTGGTCATGCGGCAAGGAAACACTGAAAGATGGGCGTTATGACACACTCAAGGGCTCCTACTACGTGAACTGTGCAGCTGCCTTTGAGGCGCAACAGGCGTCTGTGGCGGAGAAATACCCATTATTCTCCGAGTATACTGCTCCGAACGTCTGGCCATCACAGGAGCTTTTGCCCGGGTTTGAAGAGACGTTTCGAGAGCTGTGTGCCCTGATCATCGACATCGCTGCATTGGTTGCACGAGCATGCGACAAGTACGCGGAAGCAAACATTGAGGGATACAAGAAGGGCTATCTCGAGCATGTTGTGAAGACAAGCATTTCGACTAAAGCTCGGCTCTTGCATTACTTCCCGGCTCCGCTGCCAACACCACAAGGCGACGCAGCACCGAATGGCAACGACGAAGACGACGACTGGTGTGCCACGCATCTTGACCATGGCTGCCTCACGGGATTGACATCAGCCATGTTTGTTGACGAGGCGGCTCATCCCCCGCAGACAGGCTCTTCGTTTTCGACGCTCGACGAGCTAGATGGCTCCCCAGATCCAAAGGCTGGCCTCTATATTCATTCTCGAACGGGGGCCGTGGTGAAGGTGGGGATTCCCCGCGACTGCCTCGGTTTCCAGACTGGTGAGGCACTGGAGATTATAACGCAGGGCAAGTTCAAGGCCGTGCCTCATTTTGTCCGAGGGGCCGGTGCCGGGGCAGGAGGAAAGGTAGCGCGGAATACGCTAGCCGTATTCACCCAGCCCAACCTGTGGGAGATGGTCGACGCGCGGCGAGACTTTGCGACGTTTGCGAGGGAGATTGTTGAGAAGAATCATTAGACGTGACAATGGAGGCGCGGGAAGCATCTCGTTAGAGGGCAGAGACCATGACAGCGTGGCGTGGGTGCAATTGTATTATTGGCCATGGATGCTTTGTGGTTGAATTTAGCCTCGTGAGCGGCAGCCGGCGCCTGACCGAATGGGTGCTTCCACGTGACTCTCGTACATCCACCATGTACAACCGCCATGACTATTATTCTCCGCCACTGCGTACTGTGGACACGCTTCTGCCCCAACCTTGCAACGCCGACTGCGCTCACCAGGCCCAAGACCGGTAACACCAGCACGCCTGAGCCCTGCATCATCTACAGTGCCTCCCTGGCAGGCCCCAGTAACCCCCACGGACGCCTCTGCTCCGAGCTATGCCGTGGAGAGCGGGCTTGGCACGGACGACGTTTGCTGCATTAGAGAGGCACTTGGGACAGAAACGGGCCTTCCAACGAGTTCGGAGGAATCCGTCCTGTTGCCCCAGGGCGAGGGGTGCCAAGAGGGCAAGATAGCGCCACTCGCGTCGGCTCCGAGCAGTGCTTCCCCTGCACGCACAACAATGAACAATCTCAACCCAGGGGGCGACGAACGATGACGACACGCCGCTGGCGGCTGGGACCAGAATTGCGGTTTCAACAGCGCGCCGGCTTCAACAACGCTGCCGCTCGCGACGTCATGCTGTACCCAACCCAGGACCAACAGCGCCCCCCCCTCGTGTGTCTTGTGTCCTACCAGTAGCAGCGTGGGGACGGCACAGCAATTCAGAGTCCGGCTTCCCGGCAGTGTTACGCGGCCGTCCTTTCGCAAGGCTCGGCGCTGGGGCTACAGCCATCGGCAGGGTAGGCACATCGATGATCATGGCGCCTCCTGACTGTCGTCTGTCGTGCCAAGCGGTGACATACCCACAAAAGCGCTTGGGCGCCGTCTTTCCGTCTTCGCACGGGTTATCTTGGCCACATCCCGGTTCCGACTGATGAGCGCTCCCTCTTGATTCCAGGACATCCAATGTAGCTATTTACACCTGTCTACGCCGTCCCCCCGCACGCCGCACGCGGCTACCTTTCTCCCTACTTCTCGCCTGTTTCCCCCCATTGCTATCTGCATGACTTTGCCCGTGCTTGTCAAGGTGCCATTGTTGGTTCTGCACCACGCCCTCCTTGGATCTTCGACTGCTCGGCGCTCTTCAACGGGTTCTGGGCCTGTGGTGACCTGCTAAAATGGGCGCAGCGAATCGTGAGAATGTCAAGTGGGTCGAGGTAAGAGTTCGTCGCTCACCTTTCCTAGTACCTTCTAAAGTTTCGTCTAGGGCGTTCGTGGAATGGCCTCCTTCATTGTCGTGGTCACACATTTGTGTCGCGCCTGGAACTATCACCTATGGTATCCACGAGATAGTCCTGACGCCACCCCTACTCTCCTGCAGTTGCCATTTCTGCGTATGCCATGGCAAGGCCGCATTGGGGTTACCATGTTTGCCTTTCTTACTGGATATGTGTGTGCTATAAAGCCGCTTCGCCAAGTCAAATCCGGGAATCTCGCAGGGGCTTTGGCTACGTTGGGGAAATCCGCCTTTCGACGACCGCCGCGCCTGATTATGCCCGCAACGATCGCCATGTGCATTGCCTGGTTCGTCGCTCAGTTGGGCGGCTTCAGTATTTCCAGCCGATGTGATTCGGAATGGCTGAGATTGTCAAGCCCAAAGGACATTGGCACCCTGGACACCGAGATCCCCCGGCTCTTCCGCAACTTTCGCACCGTGTGGAGCAACGGTCGCCAGGAGTACGATGACCACCAATGGGCACTCCTTCCATTATTGCAAGGCGCCTTCACCATCTACGTAACGCTATTTGCAACCGTTTTCATGAAGTTCCGCATGCGAGTGTTTACCGTGTTTGTTCTGTGGGCCTGGTATTGGTGGGATGCCACACCGGAAAAAGGTATGTATAATTCACACGGTGCTGTAGGAAATTGCACCTTCTGACATAGTCCCTAGAAACCTTTGAATGTCAGTTCCTCTTCGGGGTATTCCTGTGTGATGTTGGATCTGATGTCGACTTTCGAGCCTTTGTGAAGAGCTGGCCAAAGACACGACGAGTTGTACATACGACCCTCCTCATTGTTGGGCTTTATTGCGCGAGCTTCCCAGGAGAGAGACCAGATTTCGCCCCCTGGTCACAACAGTTGACCGACTTTGGGTGGTACATCTTCCCAACCGGCACCACGAACTACTCTAAAAGATGGACTGCGGTGGGATGGGATCTTATGGCGACGGGGATTTGGCTGTCCCCCACTCTCCAGGAGCTCTTTTCCAACAAGATCTTTATGTGGATTGGTCGAAATAGCTTTGCGGTGTATCTCACACATGGAACCCTGCTCCGTGTGGTCCTGGTGCGCTTCATCTACGGCTGGTCTGTTGAACCATTCTCTATCGAAAAACCCGAGAATGGAGAACCCATATTCCACTGGATTCCTCAAACCAATAGTTATATCGTCTTCGCAGTAGCCATTCCAGTCTGGTTCGCCCTGCTATACACGACTGCCCATCTTTGGACCACCTACGTTGACAGTTGGTGTGCGAGGGCAACCAAAGCGTTGGAAGACTATATGTTCGAAAGTGAAGATGAGAAGAGCGGAGCCATGCAGTACGCATAAGTGCGAAGTCGAAGAGATGATACCCCCTTAGAGGACGAAGTGTCATGCTGGATTCAGGACACTTTACACACGATTGCAATTGGTTTCTGGTTATTTGTATATAGAGGTTTGGGTCACGAATTTGATTCACATCGCATCGCATTGCATTGGAGTTGGAAGTCTTGTTATAGGTTGACAAGCCAAATTAGATTCATTTAGACGGACACTGAATTGCTGTATGCGAGCATAGGGCTTCAAGTCCAGCAGCATCAAAATAGTTAATATCGATTTACAACACGTTTGCCATCTTCCACAAGTCAATAGATGAGAGCCTCTGGATTGACTGATACTCTTCACTCTGTCGGCATCCTGTAGCAATTCCTTCAACAGCGGGTTCTCGCCAAGCCGGTCAGTGGCTAAGCCCGAGTAGCCTGGAGATGTCAAACGTTGATCACCACATTTTTCTCACATTCAAAACAACCGCTACAAGAGTTAGGCGTACCAAAACTCTTGGCCAACTATTATAACCTCAGGCTGATGCGAGCCATGGTAGTCTAAGCTGTGGCCTTAATATGATAGATTTAGAACTAACAATCATGATTGAAAGTGTCTGGTGTTGAAACTGTGCCAAGACGAACGACGAGGCCATACATTAGAGGGGATTTGCGACTGCGGCTAAGTAACTCGGCATGATGGGTGGGTGTTTAACAGGTGCCTTCACATGTACCCGGCATGTAGATTCCTCCTAGCGACATGTATGTTGCAGCATTAATGATTATGCTTTTTTTTTCGCGTGTAGTTCGATTCATACTCATTTATCTTTCATCCTCGAAGCAGCAACTGTCCTCTATTATTGCACTTGCTTCTGAATAAAGGACATAGGTGCAGATATCCATGGCCCCATGAGAAAAGATGGCTTGAATAGCGTTCACCTGGTTAACTGTGTTTTTTTTTGGTTGCTTTTTGGAGATGCCGATCTGCGGAGGTGGAATCCATTCTATTACCACATCCGATGTGGGGATTCATTCCTAATTACTCAAGTTTTTTTTATTCGCTTGACAGTCGCTGCTTTACGAGGTTATGGGGTAGCTCTAGCATCTTTTTTTCCTGAATATATTTGCCAATATTTGCTCAACGAAATAGAGCGTTGACCTAAACCATTGTTATCATATTAATGGTTTTATCAAGTACGTACTTTCTTGAGCATTATGTAATTGTTCAGCACATTTAACATCAAGCGACAATCATGATCAGCCCAATAATTTTAACCTTCTAATTCGGTGCAGGACACAGTAGCTTGTTTCATAACGCGAATCAATAGCGCTTGCATTTTGGCTTGCAAAAATGAGGCCAAAATATTTTGATGCGAATACGCCTCATCGCAGATGGAAGCCGAATATTGTTGTGTGCAGGTGCATTAAAGCATTGGGGGCTGGCGAGGATGCATCGCCAAGGTAGGAAATACTGCAGAATATGATGTGACTAAATCCGATTAGCGGCAAATTGAACATCCGCCTTCACTCTCTCCGCAATCTGATTCGAATGTTTTTTAATCGCATCGCATGTATCAAACACCTAGTTTGCTATAGACAAACACATGTCGCGCTTAGTACAAATATCTGCTAATCTCACACATGCCTCAGGCTTTGAAACCCGTCAAGTAGATTTCCATACCAATCGAGCCTGGGAAGCGCTTCCGGTTCACCCTATACACATTCAATGTTTATTCTAAAATCCCGCAAGATACTACAGAACTGGTATCCTGTCCTAATATCTGTTATTCTGATAGTACGAACAGCGTCATAGATCCCATCATACTCCCCTAAATGTTGACTCTGAAGGCTTTCACCATAACTCTGACGGATTGGATAATAGTAATTTCCAATACCTTCACTTCATATTGTGTTATTGTTCTGTGGGTATTTCGTCTTCTGAAGAAAGCTATTGTTCTAGGATTTATCATATATATATTTCAATACTGGTACTCTCCTCAGCCAAACCACACATACTTCCAACTACTATCCTATCAGTCCGATTACGCTTACGAGACTATATTATATCCTTCTCTCAGTGCCTGTGATTGAATTTATCCCCCAACACCGCCACCATGATTACGACTGCACCACAAGAAGTCACTCCCCAGACCACAGCAGAGAAGCCCTCAACGATCTCACCTATCCATTCCCCAAAGAGCCCCTACAATGAGGAATATGAGTCTGCCGAGTTGAGCGAACACGAAGTATGGAACAACCTTCACTGTTCGAGCGGACTTTTAAACCGCCAATTCGTTCCTGGCGACGACAGAACCTGGCTTTTCACTTGGGATGTAAAAGACACGGTATGGCGTATGTACAACGGATATCTCTTCAACGACGAAGATCTTCCTGCAGATATGTTGGAGCCGGATTTCCAACATCCCATCAATCCTCGAATCATCAAAATCAAGAAAGAGCAGGAGGATAAACTCGGCAAACGACAAGCCAAGCTCCACCAAAAACCAAGGGAAATCCAGCGAGAATTCGAGTTCATGGACGAGTGGTACCTCAAAGAAGCAGTGGAGATGTTGGGGAGCAGTGATGAGGACGACGATATCTTAATCCTATCAGAAAACGGGGAGTGGATTCCCGTTGCTGAGAAGAAAGAGCTGGAGTTAACACCTAGCGAAATTTCAGACAAGGGAACTCAGCTCCCAGGTCTAAGCGAGAGTGGTGGTTTCGGAGTTTTGAGAAGTGGAGATGCGGATACGCATAGAAGTGATGAGAGCGAGCTGCTCGTAATAGAAGAGAGCAACAAGTGCACGAGCCTGTGCGATAACCAAGTTGATGGTGAAGAGTCTGATGAGGATCTCCTAGTTCTTGAATCTGGACGCTGGACTGTAGTCAAGGGGAAAGAGACTAAAGAGCAACAGTAAAGTGTATGATTTGATCAATACGCCTTTAAACTCTACATCAATCTACTATGTGAATGTGAACCTAGGCTTCCATATATTACCCTGGAAATCGTTTAATTTAAGTCCCAGCCCCAGCCTCATTCCCATTCCCATTCTTATTCCTCTATATCTGGAAGCAAGCTGAATCATCCTGGTCAACTCTTATTTGTATTTTGGTCTTTTGCACAATGTCCATTTCATGCCTAGTTTCCTCAGTATTGCAACACTTCTGTAACTTTTCTCCTGATTCACTCGGCTTATCCTCTTTGGTTGAAGAGGGCGGCTCCACAATGATAGGGATGATCTTGTAGACTAAGTTGTTTTCCTTGCTACTTTCGTAAGAGCTTGGCTGGTTGTTGTTCATCCATTCCGCCTCAGTGGTCGTTTTGTCGACTTTCCCAGTGGAAGGAGATTGTTCACCGCGGAGTAAGTCAACTACTTTCTTATGGCGGTATTTACTAGCATAGTCAAGTGCTGACATCCCTTCCTGATCTTTCGCATTGATATCTTCGCCATCGCCTTGCAATAGCTGACAAATCTCTAGACAGCCCATCATGGCTGCTAGGTGCAACGGTAGTTGTCGGTATTGATTCAAGAGTGTTTTTTCGGCCTTATGGTCCAGAAGGAATTTCGCAATTTTAGTTCTCCCCTTCCATGCTGCAAGATGTAACGGTGAATGCCCCCAAGCATCGGTAGGATTGACTTGTACGCCGAGCTTGAGTAGGGCTTCGACAACCTCCAAAAACCCGCGTTCAGACGCCCAGTGTAGCGCCGTACGTTCTTCTAGTAAGCACTGCTTCCTGATTTCGAAACCGGCGTTGATAAGGTTGAGTGCTGCTGTTGGAGTACTAGCCTTCAAAGCTCGCACGACGGCAAGAGGATCTTTTTCTATACCCATCTCGACAAAAGCCGCAACGGATACAGAGTCGCCGTTGGCAATTGAAATGCTGAATGCGCGGATGAGTTGTTCAGGAGAGAAATTCATTGAACCTTGTCGGACTAGGGGTGCAACTACACTCTCATGTTGTGCGACCACAGCTTGAATCAACCAATTCGGATCTACAGGTACGTGGTGAGTGAGAAGGAGTGACACTACATCCCCTTGTACCGAAGATGTAGCGATCTCCATACTTTCGAGTCCCACGTCCTTGATATCAAGTCCCTGATCTAGCAACGCCAACATGACTTTGCAATTGCCTTTCCTTGCTGCATATAAAAATGCCTTGGATTGTCTACTTTTGTCATCGATGGAAACATGGCGAATGTCAATAATGTCATAAGCATGTGCTAGCCATATGGGATTTGGGGGTAGTTGTGCAGCTTCTCGGATTTCGCGAAGTGCCGTTCCAACCAGTTCCTCCATGACCACCGTGCACCAGTGCGAGAAGGTGGGTGCAACATCTTTATCTTTGATGAGAAATGAACGTACTTCGACAGAGAGTGGTGCTTGTGATTTTAGGTAGCCTGTTTTTGAGACATGAAACGGCCAGTAGTTTGCAGTGTAATTCCGTAGCTCTCGGCTCTCTTTCAAGTGATGGGCAACAGAAAGATAGCTGTCAATCTTGGCGAGTCCAGTCTCCATGGTAGACGTCAAATAGGAAAGTGAAGCAGAAGCAATAGCTGCGTTGCCCTCTTCAGGGGAGAACCATGTAATCCGTCGCCCCTTGAACTCCCTCTGGATGAGGTCTTCTAGGAACTCACGTACCGAGAGATGAACGAACCTGAAGATTCCTTTATCGTTGCTCACTACCAAATTCTGACAGACATCGAGGACCTCGTATGTAGTGTATATGCTGTTGTGATTGGATTGAAGGGAGGCGAAGAGCGCGAAATCGGCAATGGCAATCGGCTCTTGGGCATACAGAAGCCACTGGAACGTGAAGATGGCAAGTTTGCAAGCATTTTCTCCAGAATCCTCAATCTGTTCTAGGATTTCGAAGTATGATTCTTCGAGTGTGCGAGGCAGACGACCGAGTCTGGCTTCGATATCCGCTGCTACCTTTAGTGGTCTCAGAGATTGGATCTGTAGGTCAACCCATCGGAACATGCCTTGGGCACCTTCCACGAGCGTTTCAGGGATTCTCTCTTTCAAGGAGGGAGGAAGTCTTCCATTTAGGAGGTTTGCTGACTTGAGCTGCTGGTGGACAAATTTGGCAATGTCTTCAGTATTTTCCCTTGCCCCAATTTTTAAATTCGGTGTATTCTCCAAGCGAGTGACAATATCCATGTTTTCTCTGCTTGAAATAAATATTTTGATCAACGACTCGGATTCTTCCACGAGCTTGAGAAGTCCGTCCAATAGCTCTAGTCGATTCATCGCGTTGACTTCATCTAGAGCATCAAGCACAAATACAACAGCTGGATACAAGTTGCAAAGCTCAATCAACACTTGAATAGTTTCGTCGCGAGTCCAAGTGATTTCCGAATACTCCACCATTCCATCTATGGCATCTTCATATCTTGAGATTACGGGAGCAAGAATGGGAGTAGCCGGGGAAGAACACGCCAGTTGGCGAACCAGAGATGCAAGAATGTGGTCACACTCTGCTCTGTCTGGCTCAGCGGGATTGCGAACGCAGTAGAAATAGGCTACATGGTTTGTTAGTTTCATCTCAGTTACAACCATGGAGGTTAATTTCGTTTTTCCAGAGCCCGGAATTCCATGTAGCCAGAGGACTGATGAACAACTTTCGTCTCGCCATATTTCAAACTGCGGCTTGTTGAGAAACCATTCCCCAGAGCCTGGCAGCAAGCCACCATTCGCTACCTTGTGCTGTGTTACAAAATTGATCGGTGAGATCGATTTGATGATGGCTACGCGTGTCTGGCGTTCAAGGTCGTCATGAATCTTGGAAATTTGCTGGTCAATCCTCGAAATTGGTTGCGTTAGTTCATGTGCTAGCCGCTGCAAGGCAATGTATGTTTCATGCAGCTTTTGATCCTGTGCAAGCTGTCCAGTACGTAATTGAGTAAGATTCGTGGACAGATCTTCAGCCCGTTCAGCTTCGGCAAGTGTCAGGAGTTGATCAATATTGGTCTGCTGCTCCCTGATTGGCTTTGCCCACGAGTCCACGTCGTTTACTGAGATGAGAATGCTCTTCGCAATGCGTTTTACTGTGTTTTGCGAATAAAACTTCAAAGAGTATCCTAGAAAGCCCAGAATTGATGCATAAAGATTGACGAGTCCGCCCCGGAGGCGATCGGAGACTTCGAAATTGCTGTGCAGGTACAGATTCTCCATAATGATGCACCGAGCAAGAACATTCGATATTGACTCTATAACTTGCAAAATGGCCCCAAAGACCTCAATCTCATTGATAGTGGAGCATAAGATGAATCGGATTGCCGCCCATGGAAGTGCTGCGTGCCCAGGATCATACTGAACTGCGCTGTCACCAACTGCGATGAATTTGTTGACCCAAACAGCCATCTTTTCGAGCAAGTCGCGAAGGATGATTGCTCTCCCTCGAATTACCACTTTCCATCTCTTTTTCACACATTCCTCTTTTTTCTGTAAGGTGGCGCCAAGCACATCTGCCACCACATCTTGATGCCCGGATCCTTTGGTAAGAAGGGAGTCGTATCGGGCCCTATCCTCTTCTTCTAGGGTTTTTAGGGCCTCGTCCCACAAATTCTGATTCTTCAAGGATTCCATGGGTGATGACAGGAGCCGATGTCACGATATGATCCACACATCCTGCCCCGCACACGTGATTTCCGCGTCAGGCCTTTCCATATCTGTGTATCTACGTATCAGTGTATCGTTGCATTTGTGTATTTTATTCTCTCATATAAAATTACCCGGTCTTCGTCATTTTATCGATTCTCGTACTTATTCTTGGCGTAAGTAAGTTCACGGCGGATTTGGTAATATCATTTTTGGGCTCTTCTTGGAATTGTATTGGCATGCAAGAGCTAGCTACATTATCTATCCTTCGACACGTGTCCCAGGTGAGCGAAAAACGAGTGAAATGGAACCATTGACACAATTACACAGCGAAGTGAATAAATGACACTTGGAAACAACCACGTCCACCAACACAGAAAAAGGCGAGTGGCTGCGTTGCCTGATTGCCTTTTGGGGCCAAAAGACAGTGCAGTGACTTAGGCTACCGCCGATAAGAACCAAACGATTGAAGGGCCTAAGCTTTTTTTTTTGAACTCAACTTCATCAATGACACGGCTGTGTCTCAAGGTACAACTACCCGAGAATTACTAAAATGCTGCTCCAGCCCGTGCAGCACTGTCGCCGGGCAGACACAACTAGCTTAGATAGCAGATGTAGCTCGAGACCCTGTTGTTGAAGTTGTAGACGCCGAGGTCATTCAGTGTGTAAGCGCCCCTAATCCAGACCCCTAAATCAGGCCAGTCAGCACGTTTCAACTTTAACCCGAACTTTTTTTTTCACTTACAATCTCCTCCACATCCTGCATAGCTAGAAAACAAAAAGTTAGAATCTTAATAGTCATGGGAAAAAGGTAACTTTAGTCTTACTCGTAGAAGTAGCAGATATGACCAGCCGGAACGTAGATTGATTTTATTGCGTTGCTCCATCCGTTGATCCAGTTGTCTATGCAAAGTTAGATGAAATTTGGACATGGCTGGCGAGCGAGTGAACTTACAGCATACTCCATCTGTAGAAAACAGTGTCAACGTTTGTCGTCCAAGGCGAGGAGGGGTCAAGACTTACCTTCGGACCATGGGCTGGTCCATGCACCCGTCTGATATGTACCTGGTTTCATGAGTTCTATCATTTGTCAATAGTGAAAAAGAATACTTACCCTTCCAGGCAGTGATGTAATTTCCACGCTTTGCAAGGGCTCCATCTCTCTTGACCTTTTCAGCTGTTCCCTCCATGGGTTCTGCCGACATCACGACGTGCAACTTGCCGAATTGACCCGGAACTGGGGCAGGCGGCAAGTTTTCGACCTCGACCGAAGCAGTGGTGTCCTTTTCAGCCGCGGATGCAGGCACGCCAGCCACTACTGCAATAAGGGCAGCAGCAATGATGGTGTTGATGAACTTCATGGTGAGGGTATTGGCACAGAGACTGAAGATTGGATAGAATGTTCAGAACGAAGTGATGGTGAGGGGAGACTCTGGTGATCGTGGTCCTTCTTATATGTGTTTCTCCCAGGGCTGTACTAGTCAGCAAGGCATTTTGAGGTTCCCGGATTGAAAATCAATAAAGCCACAAAGGACACAGCAGCTGCACATGTGGATGGCTTACCGTTGCTATCCGTGGTGTGAATACCTGGGAAACGGGCAAATGCAACCTCCGCCTCCTGACATGATCCGTATAGCTGCACTGAACCTCAAGCTCTGTCGAATGATCCGTATAGTTACGCTGAACCTCGAGATAAGTCACCAATCACGTACTTGAGCTATATGAAAGTAAGACATGGGAGCCGGTGAACATGTTGGAGAGCGCTCAGACTCAATGTTGGAGGCTATCACCGTTTGCCTTGTTGGTTTTTGATATCAAGTATCTGCCTTAGCTGATAGTCCATGACACAGTTTTGGTGGAAAAAGTACTCCTCCAATTCCACACCTTTTTTAATTATGAGGGTGAAGCAAAGCCAACCAAGTGTAGTGATCGTATTGCTACACACAAAATTTATACAGGCATACCCTTCTGGGCATTACCATAGTCGCAAACTGCTAAACGTTAGCGAATAACCTGAGAATTCAGCTGAAAAAAGTAAAATGAGTAATAGCTTGCGAAATAGATTGATACGAGGTGGTCAGCATGCAGAGGGGTTGTACAAAAAACCAAAAAACCCGTCCAGGTGCACTACTGAAAGCTTCAACACCAGATCGGTCATGCCATTAGGAAAGTGTCCGGCCCTACGCCATGTGCGGTTGCCCAACTAGGGTGACCAAGCTTCTTACTCCAATTCGTTCCGGGTTTTGTTGAACGTTCGGTATGAATACGAATCCAAGAGCTCTCGAGGAATGGTCGTGCTTCAACTCAGTGGATCGGTGTCGTTACCCTTTGCTAAGCTATCCTTTCGTATTTGGCATGTCATGGTCGCATTTTGCTTCCCCCCCTATGTTCTCTTGGCAAATGTTTACACAGTAGGATTTCATAGACCATACACAACAACAAGGCTGGCCTAGTTGTGGATTGACTTTTCTAGACAGTGAAATGGTGCCAGTTCGACCGCTGCGACGGAGTCTAGAACTCCTCCTACCATGGATATGGTTCTGTTAGCGAAGCTTGCTGGGTGCTACAGTGGGCAGCACTACTGCAATTCGGGTAGCTGGACAGACAAAATAAATTAAGTGACCCCATACCATGGGATCTTGATCTTGGAGCAACCAACCATAATTCGTCTTTCGTATTGGATACTGGATCTGTCCTCTTGTTACACAGACAGGCAGGAATGTCCAGTGACCCGGGAAAATCATCCATCGTCCTTGCCAAGGTTTTCCGGTGAGTTGAGTCTTGGGCTGTACTCGGGGGAGGGATATTATCTACAGTCCTTGTAGTGTAGGTTATTACAGTTATGGCAGTCTATTTGGCACACTAATCAACGACTAGAGCACCATTAGCTTATTAGATAGAAGTCAAAGTAAAAGACAAGGGTGGGAATGAGTATGCCATTGATATCATACGAGGAGAATTCCGCAGGCGTGACCTGGTAGATGCTGAGCTATGACCGCTTTCACGTGATATATGATGCACACAATGCGGCATATTCCGTGACCCTTGCCATTTTCCCCACTGAGGAGATTCGGGTGGTTTCTCCCCATCGTCATCAATCCGTCCCAGCTATCCATGTCCTGTCATGCCCGACTGTTCTTGTCATGATATTTCCCCATTTTCGTGCCACCTTCCTCGTAGATTCATCCACGTAGTGTTGCTAGTAACAGCCATTGGCTCTGTGCTTACCCCTTGTAATTTTCCCCGCACTGAATACGGCACCATGGCCAACACGAAGCGGAAAGGGGTCAAAGACATTCATTTTGTATTGGACATGTGCTGATTTGAATCTACCATTCTATCACATTAGTCGCCTATTACAACAGCCCATGTCTCGCTTTGATGGTATCTGCAGCCTATCGAGTCCAGTTAGTAAATTTCTTTTAGGAGAGGTGGATTGAGGCTGACCTTTTCAGCACCTGCGTACACTGTAATGGTGGAGGCACAAAGTCAGCATAGTTCTTAAAGTGGAAGGAGAGGAGAGATTTAAGAAGTGCACCAGGAGCATCACTTGTCACGTTCTGTCTCAAGCGTTTGAAACACCCCTTTGGGCACTTCGTGGCTTTGAGACCTCGATTTGACCTTGATGCAAGACGTGCACTTTGAACCCCGAGACTTACCACTGGCTTGCGGTCCACTTGCAACAACAAATGGCCACACACTTGCATCCACCACACTCAGTCTCTCTGTCCCATACACCCGGTTTTGCGGATCCACTACACCGCCGTCTTCTCTTGCCAACATGGCATTAGTGCAGCACATATGGGCATTGCTGGGTGCCACTTTCGCTTTCAGCGCTGTCTTAATTTGTTCTAGGTCGGTCAGCCCCGGTGCCGGAGTCGTCTCGATGGGTCCGAGGACTGCGATATCGGGCGTCGCCATTAGTTCTCTATTCTTAAGGTAGATTGCAAGCAGAGTTTCTAGATCAGTTGGGTCGGTAATTGCACCGAAGTCGATCAGAGGGTCAACTAAAATGTCCGTCGAGTTGAGCTTCACCGAGCCCCGGCTCAGTGGGCGGGTAACATAGATGCTGGTCTCAGGGCCCGTATTCCAGGAGATATCGCCTACAGCTGCGGTGTTGATGTTGGAGATAAGAATCTCGCGTTGCTTTTTGAAGCCTGAGAGGACGGTAGGGTCCGGATTGCCGCCAAGGAGCGCGGCGGGGTCCTGTGATTTGGCGAGAGCGATGATGGAGGCGGAGTCGCTAGTCCAATTAGATAGTGGAAGTTGGATGATTTGGTTCCCAGTTGTAGCTGTGACATCGTAGGCGCTGGGCTTTCCGGCATCGTAGAGGGCGCGTTGTTCCGCGGCGAATGTGGCGTTGGATTGCAGAGAGCCGCCGTCTGGGAAGACGTTGGATGTATCTAGATCTCTTAGCTACATTCTTTCTTGAAGCAGATGATCTATTTAGAGCAGTTACTCACAATTATAGTCGACCTTGAGATTCAGATGATCCTGTAAGTTCTGCCCCACGCCAGGCAAATCTACCACGGACTCAATACCGAAGCTCGCCAGATCCGATGCATCGCCGACACCCGATAGCTGGAGGATCTGTGGCGAGTGAACTGAGCCTGCTGAGATAATGACTTCCTTGCTCGCTCTCACTGTGCTCTTGACGCCACTGGCGCGGTCGATGTATTCCACACCTACAGCCGTGGTTCCCTCGAAAACGACCTTTGCAACGATACTATTGGGAAGGACGTGGTAGTTGGGTCTCGAGTCAATTACTCTGTCGTAATGGTTTACGCGAGCAGATGAGCGGGTTTGTGTCTTCGGATCAACGGAATGCTGAAGGTGGAAGATGCCGGTCGCATCACCAGCGTTGGGATCTGCCCTGGCCTCGATACCAAGGCTGCGAGCTGCATTGTAAAAATTTGCTGCGTGTGCTATTAGTTTTGGTCATCTGGTTGAGATATCAAATTCATACCAGCGCCTGGATAGTCGTAAGGTGCATAGCTCGCTTGAACCGGGCCGCTGAAGCCGTGCACGGACTCGTCCCAAGTAAGGTTGTGCTCTGCGGCGTAGGTCGTGTCCGGGGCGTGGAATGTTTCGCTCTAAATTTATGTTAGAATTGGTCATTAATTGAGATGGAAAAATTCATGAAGCAAGATGGTAAGGTCTCGACATACTTTTTTGAAGTATGGTAGCAGGTCGCTCCATGCCCAGCCAGTTGCACCAAGTTGATCCCATGCATCATAGTCTTGGGTACTGGAGCGATGAAAGAACATCGCGTTGACGACTGAACCTCCCCCTACCACTCTTCCAGCAGGAACAAGGTATGAAGCGTCGCCGAGTGCCGTTTGAGGAGTGCTCATCAGAGGCAGCCATAGGTAGGGTACCGGGAAGTAGGCGCCTGGTATCATGACACCTTCGTCACGCTGATCGAATGGACCATATTCAATAACGAGAACCGAGACTAGAATTTAATTAACCATTTGAATCTGATGGAGTGAGGTGGGGAACTTGGAGGCCAGCATACCATTGGCGATTTCGGAAAGCCGATCAGCAACAGTCATTCCTGCAATACCCCCACCAGCAATGATGAAGTCGTACGTGGTATTCGACACTGCTCTTGAGTGTATTCTCTGCGCAAAGCGGGTAGTAAGAGGGTGGGCCAGGGCCCCCGCCGCGAAACCTACACTCAGGATAATAGTTGATAACATCGTCGCGCAATTGAAGCCAGGCACAGGAGAGAATGGCGAAAAGACGAGTGAGCAAGATGTTTATAGCACATGGAAACAAGGTAATCTCTGCCGTCAGCTCCTGTAACCGAGCTGTTGGGATTCCCTGCAGGGACATATTGCGTTCATGCATAAGATATTGACCGGGTACGCGGGTGGGTCCCTACGCCCCATATTGCTGGTTTCATGCGGAGACGAGGCGTGAACATGTTCGACAGCTGCCACCGACAATGAAAAAGACGCCAGGTCCAACTGATTTAGCTGCGTGATGTTCCGGGAGGGACGAAACACTTTGTACACAAAGTTAAGCTCATCGTCGGGCTGAATGGAGCAAGCAAGTCCACACCTTTGCAGAGAGACAAGGACTGCGAATACAGAGGTTCGCTCTCGCATTCAGAACAATCCACCACGTGCGGGACAAATGCGTTTGCGCCCTTGTCCATGTCCCGCCCCCGCGGTATAAATAGCTGCCGTTCTCGGGAGTGGCCACGCAAGCTCCACGCGAGGCCGGCACTTGTCCAGAACTGTGGACGTGCACCGAAAGGCGGTTCCAGGCAAACCTCATCCGGCTCGATACCCCTCATCATTCTTATCCTGCGCCCCTCATGGCGGTTCTCGTGGGACGAACCGAACGTATCCGGCGGAGAGCGCTGCAGCAGCGCATTAAAGGTGGAGTATACACTGTAGGAACTGTCGACCTTTTGGACTGCAATCCTTTCCGTTTTGCGTCTGCCACGTTCCATTCGGCGAAGGATTTTAATCTCCACCTCGGCGTTCCCCTCAAATGTCCGCTATGGCTCAATCAATTGAGACAAACTGCGTCCAACTTCTCGTATGCATCAAGCGGAATCCTTCTCTGAGCCGGTCCCAGTTCTACCATCACTGGCAGAACGTGCATGCTCCTAAAGTTATTCCGTGGGCTGAGAAGCACAAGATCAGACGATATCAACAGGTAGTTTCAACTTTCGCAGTTTTTGCTTATTATCATCCTTACCTTTGCACGGGTTACCCAACACGGTTAACGAATTAGGTCCATGTCGCGGGACGAACCGTGCCAACCAACTTCAATTCCTCGCCTGAGCCCGATGCCAAATCGGTCGAATTCGATGGTATAGCCATGTTCACTGTGCCATCATTGAAGCACTTTAACGAGGCGTTCAAAGACCCATACTACGCCAACATCATTGAGCCGGATGAAAAAGTGTTACTCGATACAAAGGCTGTAGGGGGCGGTGCAGTCGCTAAGTATGTTGGAAGTATGTTTGATATGGTAATTGGGACCAAGACGGCAGTGGCTTCCAAGGGTCAAGAATATCGAGATGCTTGGCGGGAGCATGAGGAAAAAGTATGCGAGTTGAAGGGCAACAAACCTCGTACCTGCGAGCAAGGTTGATGGTGAAGCTCCAGCCCCTTGCCTGGTTGGCTGCCTGGTTGCGTTTTGTGGCGCTTTCGGTTGATGAGATAAGGCACTCTTTTCATCCATTGTGGTGTTTTCGACAAGTCACACGCATAGCTGAATCTGAATTGCTGCCTCGTATTCTTGACCTGTGGATGCTGATGGATTTTTTTTCAATAGAACTCGGATTTGCCCTGTGGTATGGGAGAGGACTACAACTCATGTGCATTTCAGTTTACAGTAGATGGGGTTGGTTGAAGGCTGCGATGACATGGGCGTTCCTGTAGAGGCTATCAACACATGAGGAAAGATGCTCATTGCTGATGCGGGGTTTTTAGAATGTCTTGAAAATACTTGCATACGCTGCCCTGAACTGTACATACGGCACGCAACGTCAAAACCATGTTTTTGTGCGCACTTGCATGCTGATATCACGATCACGTGACGATACCAGGCACGACTAGGCGCCCACTGCCGTAGAGGTAATTAACTGCTTGAAGGTATAAGCTCGCCAACCTGACGGTCAGCACCGCTCGGCGCCTATGTACTGGATGCTCTGAAAGCAGGTCCTCGAGACCCCATTGGAAAGGCGTGCCTCATCAGCCTCAGCTCCGACGTGCCCGTCAAAGCCTAGACCTGGACCGCAAGACCCGTAAGTAGCCTAGCGTGCCGTCGGGGCCGCGGCCTGGACGCCGCCTAGCATGCGCCTCGCTGTCGCATCTATAGGAAGATGGGAATGCCATCGGCTACGGCCCGAATTGCGCGTAGACGCGTGGGCATGAGCATATAGGCAATAATGCTGCTGCCATGTCTAGACCCAGGCGATCCCCGGGGCCCATGGCCCACGCATCTGCTGCCCCCTAGTGCCTGCGTGTCCGCGTGCTGGTGTTGCTGGTCTACTGCCTGCCAAGCCGCCCAAGAACATCCCACGACGTGCGGTGAAGGGCTGGAGTCGTGGCGGAACGAGCGCAGCCTCTTCTTGTGCAAATGCTCCATCGTGCTGCCAGCGAGCCTTCACCCACCCAACTGTGCAGCCTTGCCCGTTGCCGATCCGCGTCGTACACATGCAGCAGAGCCTCACGGTCAAGCTGGCGACCCCACCACCACCCGGCGAGCCCGGGGACGCCCTCGCTGACATCACCAACGTTGCCACTTCGCAACACCACCACCACCAACAACAGGATGCACCAGAGCTTGCTACACACTACCACAATGAGGAGCCCGACTGGACGCTTGATCTCCCCGACAGCGCCCACGTCCGCTTCTTCCGGGCGACCGACTGGGCGCACAGCAAGTTGGGGCCTCTGAGGGACTGGAGCTCGACACTGCGGCTCTTCACACGCATGGTCTTTGCAGACTCTCGCGCCGCATGCCTGTGGTGGTATGACGCAGCCTGGATACCTAGTGGAGCAGAATAAGCCTGCGTACTGACCTGCACAGGGGGCCCGACCTCGTCGCCATCTACAATGAAACTTACATGCCTCTTGCCGCCCAGGCACATCCTAAACTCATGGGCGCCACCTTCATTGAGGGCTATCCAGATCTGTGGAGTGATATCGCGCCCTACTTCGACGAGGCCCGCCGCACCGGTAGCGGTGTCGACTACTCGGCGTCGCTGCCGCTCATGGTCGAGCGCCGGGGCTGGCGCGAGGAGGCCTTCTTCACGGGCAACTTCGTGCCGCTGGGCAGTGCGTCCTCCAACCAGCCCGAAGGCTTCTACAACTCTCTCTTTGAGGTCACCAAGCAGAAGCTGGCTGACCGCAGGACCATGATGCTTAATCGGATGGCGTCTGCCCCGCACCTCACCCCCGAGGCGGTAAGTGCCCATATTATTGCAACGCTTGAGACCAACAGCCATGACATACCACTGGCAATGCTGTATGAGGCCGACAGAAGTGCAGAGCCCACCGTGCTGCGGCTCCGCGGCCACATTGGACTGCCCGAGGGGCATAATCTCATAGTTGACGGCCAGGACATCAACAGCGAGGAAGGCCTGATTCCCGACTGCCGTCGCGCAGGTTCCGAAGCCCTCACTATCAGTTATGACGAACGCTTCGATTCCATCTCCTGGAAAGGTTTCGGCACCCCGTCGAGGAAGATTGCCATTCTACCCATGACGAGTGGCTCGCGTGTCTTTGGTTATCTCATTGTTGGAACTAACCCTCACCGGCCTCACGATGATTTCTGTCAGCAGTTTCTGAAAGATCTCAGTCGAATGGCGTCCAGCATCATATCTTCTGCTGTCGACACCGAGGAGTCGAAGAAGCGAGAGCTCCAATTGCAGGCTGATCTCGCATTCAGCGACACAAAGCTTCGTCACCTCATCGAGCATGCCTCAGTCGGCATGGTACACATTTCACTAGAAGGACAACTGCTGTGGGCCAATGACCAATACTATGCCCTTTCCGGCGTGGATCACCAGGAGCAGCTGGAGCCAAATCGCTTCTTTGATGTTTACCTCGATGAGGACCGGCCCAAGGCAGAGAAGCTTTGGGACCAACTCGTCAACGGCATTAACCACGTTAACTCGGAACTTCGCCTCAAGCGTCTCTACACATCTCCTACTGGAAACACCGAGCCTGCCCAGCTTCAGGTGCTGGCCTTCCCATATCGCGAGAATGGCAAGGTCAAGTCCATCATGGCGTGCACCACTGACATAAGTAGGCTGAAGTGGGCCCAGACCTTCCAAGCACAGCTTGCAGCAGAGGCCCGAGAGGCCAAGAGGCAACAGGAAGCCTTCATCGACGTCGTTTCTCATGAAATGCGGAACCCTTTGAGTGCGATAGTGCACTGCGCCGACGAAATCACCCACGCCCTCGACGATGTCCGCGCCAAGCTCGCAGAAATCCCCGAGCCATGCTTGGAGACTCTGGCAGATAACGTGGCATCGGCAAACATCATCATGCAATGCGCGAATCACCAGAAGCGCATCATCGACGATGTGCTGACGCTGAGCAAGCTTGACTCAATGTTGTTATCAATCACACCTAGCGCCGTGAGACCATCTAAGCTTATCACAGGCATTGTTAAAATCTTCGACGCTGAGCTCAAGTCGAATCAAATTTCTTCCAGCATCACACCAGATCAATCGCTAGCAGACCTGGAGATCGATTATCTGTATCTTGACCCTTCTCGTGTCACTCAAATATTCATCAATCTCCTCACCAATGCTATCAAGTTCATAAAACCTTCGAAGAACCCTGAAATTTGCATTCGTTTCGGTGCGTCCCTCAGTAACCCGCGTGCTTTCTTTCCCGAGGACATGTTCTGGGCGAGCAAAGGTAAAGACAATGGAGATGTAACAGGAAATGCAGAATGGGGCACCGGGGAAGAGGTATACCTCACGTTCACTGTCAAAGACTCGGGTATCGGCATGAACGGCAAAGAGATCTACAAGATATTTGAGAGATTTCGGCAAGCGAATATGCGCACCCACGTGAAGTATGGGGGCAGTGGACTGGGTCTCTTCATATCCAAAGAACTCACTGAGAAGCAAGGTGGAGAAATTGGCGTTTCCTCCACTCCTGGTCAAGGGTCCCTCTTTGGCTTCTACGTAAAGACGAGGCGCGTTGAGCGTCGTGCGCAGACTCTCGGCGAACTCTTCCAAGAGTGTGGTGGTGTTGGCGCGGCCCCACAGCTACTTAACGTTCTTCTTGTTGAAGATAACATAATCAATCAACAAGTACTTGGAAAGCAGCTCAAGAAAACGGGTTGTGTGGTTGAAGTTGCAAACCATGGGCTCGAGGCCCTCGATTTCCTTGAACAAAAGACTTTCGACGTGGTGCTCATGGATCTCGAGATGCCTGTGTTGAACGGAATCGATGCAATGCACGAAATTCGAAAAAGAGAGCGGGAAATGGAGGGTTTGCTGGGTGCGAGAATGGGCACGAGACTGCCTATCATTGCAGTTACAGCAAATGTGAGGCAAGAGCAGATTGATACAGCTCTCGCCGCTGGTGCAGTGAGTTTCTTCTCCCGAATATGGCTTTCATAGGACGACAATGCTAACGTCTGCTAGGACCGTGTGATGCAGAAACCGTTCAAAGCCGCTGATCTGGTGTATATGATGAAAGGACTTGTACCGAAGGTCACTACTCCTAGCACAGAACTGCTTACACCAGGATTGGATGAGCGCATCAACGAATTATTTCCTTGACTGGTGCTTTGAACTAGTTCCACACTATTGCACGGATTCGAAATGTATCCAATCTTCGGCCCGCTCTCCTCATCCATCTCCAGCCAAATCCGCATGTAAATTACGCTTGAGATTTTGTAGGTGACAGAAGGCGACTACCTACTGCCTCGACATTCCAAATGTAGGCCTAATTCCATATTCTTTTGGAACTATAAGCATGGTTATTACAGGAATTGGATAAAGATTTTGGAAATGAGTGAGCTCCGTGGAAGGCAATTTGAAGCAGAACTATTGGCTTATTGGCGGAATTTAGAGTGCAATTTAAAAGATGGAGTTGGGGTAGGGAAGGGTCTCGTTAACTCGTTTTCTACGCGCACATACCTCTTACTTTTCAAACTAGAGAAGGACAAGAGTGTGTGCGGAGATGGAGTCTAGATATAGACAATAAATGGACAGAATAGTACTCTGATTTTGATTGGCAGCAATCGGAAATGCCTTTTACTAATCGTATACTTATACCTGGTGTCTGTACACATTCGACTTGTTTTTGTATTTTCTTCACTCCACCTTTTAGGCAAAGCGCAAGGGTCACAGCAAATGCAGAGGGTGAATTTCCTAATCGGGCCACACTATCAAACCTCGCTTCTGCACATTGTCCGCACAATGAGGCAAAAACCTTTCTACAAGGGAGAGAGATCTAATCACTCCCGGAGATAACATATGCTCCATTTCCCAGTAACAAGAATTTCTTGTCCGAAACAGCCAAAAAAAAGGGGAGTTGAAAAAAAAAAAAGATGATGTATTGCATCGGCCGGGAACTACTATAATTAGTATTCATTACTGTGAATGACGGCTGATTGTCCCACTTACTCGAACCCGGGGCTAGCCGAGACTGCTCCGTGAGGATGGCAACGGCTAATTTTACCCTGAGAAGATATTTAGTGAACCTGCTATGATGGAATTGTAGGGTAACTTGGAGTGAACCTACACTAAACCACCGATGCTATGTTTTATTTGAATGATGCAAATTTCCAAAACTTGGAAGCTGATATACGATGAGAGGGGTGGACGGGAAAAGGCGAGGGTCACCTATTATTGAGCGGACCAGTCAAGGTAGAAAGGAATGCTGTAGTTGCACTAATTAAATTGGAGAGGGTCCTAGGGATGCAGTCGTGGAGGGGTAAGAGTAGAGACGGGGGCCGCTTGCATAGGATTCGGCTAGCAAATGTGGAGAAGGAAGGGATCCAAAAGAAATTTTCTAATTTTAAATTTGACACGCTTGGTGCTGTGGATAGGAAATGTGTTGCATATGTGTTTGTGTGTTGTGGGAGACGTAGAAACCTCAAAATATGGCATCCCAGTACATAGCTTGTAGCGTCATAGGAAAATAACGACCATGGCCTCTAGAACTACCTCCTCTCTTTCGACTAAAGGTCATTCCTTGAACATGCACAGGCAACAGAGGTTACATGGCCGCCATATCTATCCCAGAAATGCCTCGACAACCAGACGGATGCACTCCTCTCATGATCCCCGCTCGCGTCCAAACTCCCTACCCGTCGATTGGAACAAGCGGACCGCTTCAGACCGATTATACATTTCATGTTGGAAAGAATGTACAGGCGTTAAGTGATAGAGGTTGGGGAAATACCTTCCATCTACCAAGCAAAACTTCCCCTGATTTACGCTAACGTTAGTGATTAGGAAAGACATGAAGTCTTTGACCTATTCTTCACTTGGGTACTTGTAGCAGTAGCTGAGAATATACCCCGATGATATCACATGGAAACAGTAGATGATCCGTTATGCTGACTATTCGATGTTGTAATTGTTCGAACTACTTGACCGACCTGGAGATACATGATCCTGCTGCTAACAGGCTCTCGACCCTCAAGAATTTGCTGACCATGATACGTCCCACAACACGACTGGCTGGAGGAAGTCATGTGTGGTCGTCATTGCAATAACCCTAACGTCCCAAGCGTACGCCATATTTTGAGAGCTAGGCTGTAGGTACCACCTAATGAAGAAATGTAGCCACCGCAGCCCTTGGCGTGAAATGATCGAGAGTCTACCATCCAGCACTAGCATCAGCGGAAGCCCAATTACCGCTGGGAGCTTTTGTAACTCCACCATTATCCCACCCAGTGTTCGCCCCAGAGTTTGCGCTGACACCGGTTTCCCATCCTCCCTCAGCTGCCTCGGCGGGCGGTGCCTTGCACCTACTGACCGTGTGGCCGACTATAGAAAGTTAGTAATTAATGAAATAAATTAAGGCAGAATGCTGAACGAACATTCATGGCAGTTGCGACACTGAACCCTACTCCAGTCCTTGGGGTTAGGGCATTCCTTGGACATGTGGCCGATCCCATCACAGTTCCTGCATTTCATGACGGTTTCATTGGGGCAGTCGCTCTTGCGGTGTCCTACTTGATGACAATTGAAGCATGGTCTATCATTGGCACCGCCGCTTCCACCACCTCCTAGGCGAGGCTCAGTGCACTCCGACTTAAGATGACTGGGATAAAATTAGTATGCATGGACCTTTCTGCTGGGGGATTGGTCCAAGACGAACCCGGTCAGTCCGCAATTGAAGCAAGGGCGGTCACCTCCACCACCGCTGTTACGTCCACGAGGAGGCTCAGGACATTCGGATTTCATATGTCCAGTGAGACCGCAGTTGTAACAGGCGCGGTCGCCACCGGCGCCTCCAGATCGAGCGGGTGGGTTTGGGCAATCTGCTTTGTTGTGCCTTCTAGATGTTAGTATTATTCGGACTATGTATTTCTACTTTCATAGAGAATCGCTAGGGAGCAGAAGACAAATTGAAAGACACAATATCGTTTCGTGGGATAAAGGTATTCCTTCGATCCTGTATCTGTGTTTTTGTGCTTCCAGCAATTCTCTCTAGATGCAGAATTTGGAGGAAACTCACCCAGAGTCTCCGCAGTTGAAGCAACCACGCAAGGCGCCAGTGGAAGGACAATCACGCTTGTTGTGACCGACTTCACCGCATCCATAACATCCTGATCCGAAATTGCCGATCTGAGCTTTGTGGTTAGAGCCGTGGGTGTCCAAGCCATTGCTGGATTCGAAGCCGCTACCACCACCAGACGCAGAGCCCCAGCCACCAGAAGTGTCATTGGGGACGTCGCCACCGCTGGGAAAGTCCCCAGGAACGCCAGTGGCCCCGAGAACTTTGTTCTCAGTCTCATCGCACTGTTGCTCTTTCTGCTCTTTCTGCTCTAGTTGGCGATGTTTCTTCGAGCGCTTGTGGGCACCCCAGTCCTTGGTCTTGATCGTGCGGTTGCACAGCTCGCAGATGGTGTTGATGGCTTCGTGATTCTTGGCCGCTGGATACGGGTTGGAGCCCAATCCCAAGGCAAGGAGGGGACCGGAAGTGCGGCCCATAGTGTCCGTATCGTGCTGAAAAGAGGTTGACTGTGTGTTGCTGTCTGAATATTTATGCTTCGAGACTGTGATTACAATCAGCAAGAGAAGTTGTGGAAAGCTGTGGAAAGTTGTGTAGAGGCCCACAAAACAAGCACGCCAGGAAGTAGATCACGCGAAGGGGAGAAGCATGCACCCACTCACTCACTGAGTCTGAAATTGCAGACGCAAAGGGTTCTGCCTTCGAATACCGTGTCACGAGCGTGTCGTCTTGTAGCCAATATCGAAGTGGGCGAGGTGGGCGAGGCGGAGAGAGAGAAGGAGAAGGAGAAGGTGGTGGAGGAGGAGAGGAAGAAGGAAGCGGAGCAGGGGAGTAGGCAGGCACGAACACACTTCACCTACAATTGCAGCCAGCTAGTCCGAAATCGGCATCGATGGCAAAAAGCGAGCAAAGGTGGGGTGCTGAGACTGCATAGCTTGACGGCGTAGAAAAGAGACAACACAAGGCGAAGAAGACGAGCAAGAGGCGGTGGAGAGATGGCGGGTACATGCATGATGTACACGGCTGGACGGGAGCCTGCATCCTCACCACTTGCCTTCAGTGCTTGGGCAAGGCTTGCTCATAGTACAAACTTATATTCAACAGACTTGTCTCTTGTATACAGCCAAGTTAAGGTTAGTATAAATACATGTCATGTATGAACATCATACACAGCTTGTATCTATGCGACCGCGACTCCAGGAGCCTCGCTTTCCTCTGCATCTCCCTCCTGCTTGGCTGCTTGCCAGCCCGTCCCAGCTTGCACGAAGACCACGATAACAGCCAGGCCCACACCACTCATAAACAGCGCCTTGATCGCGTCCTCGTACGCACTGACGGCGACATCATGATCCCTTGTTCCTTCTAGTCGGCTCACTAGTGCTGGACTCCCTAGCAGCGTCCTTATGAGATCCCCGCGATGTTTGAGCCCGGCCTTCTTAAAGCCATCGACGAGGGACTTGTGGAGGACGCGCGAGAAGAGGCCGCCACCAATGGCAGAACCAAAGCTGCCTGCAAACCCACGGAAGGTGGCAAGAAGGGAGAGGACAATAGGATGCACCTCGGGTGACGTCACATGGAGGAGGTGCACCAGGCAATAGTTCAGCGCTGCGCCGGTGATGAACCCGTTGCCAAACACTACACACATATACAGGCCCCATGAGCTCTCTGCTGTGCTAATGAAGGCCATGACGAGCAGCGTGACAGGGAACAGGGACATTGAGAGCACACTTGGCAGGTAGAAGCTCCCACTCCGACGGATATGGAAGATTCCTGCCACAAGGCCGCCGCTGGCAAACCCAGCGTTGGTGGGAACCAAAATAGAGCCAGCGGCTGCCGGTCCCCAGCCACGGACTGCTAGAGCATATATGGGTGTGTAGAATAGCACGCTCCAACGTGCCATCATGAAGCCAACCGTTGCAACACATGTGAGAAAAGTGGCGCGGGATTTGAGGACTGGGACAGGGATGATGGGGTCGTTGGCTACATAGATCTCGTTCAGTATGAAGACAGGGAGTGACAAGGCGGAAAGTATGAGCGGTACAGGAAGGATACGAGAGCCAGACAGACCGAAGAGGAACAGTAAGATAGTGAGAACCAGGAGCACAGAGCCAGAGTAGTCGATGCGGGCGAGTTTCTGGCGGATGGAGAGACCATTATAGGAAACGTGGTTTGTCATGTAGTTGTGCGGGATGCCAAAAAACAGCCCAAAGCCTGCCAGCAGACTCAGTGGGGCCTGGATGCCGAAAAGTGGTTTCTGCAACTAGAGGTTAGGAATAGCCCGCCAAACGTTGCAACACACGAGAGAAGTGCGTGATAAAGGGGGTGACACCTACCCATCCGATTTTGGGCACCAACGCACCAGCAATCACAGCTCCCAGGGAAACGCCAACCGTCATACCACAATTGACTAAGCCAATGTACAGGCCGCGTGTTTTGGGACTTGACAGCTGGACGACCAAAATGCTGGCTACAATTAATACACCAGCTGCGCCAGACCCCGTAATCACACGGCCCACCAAGAACATTTCAAACGTCATGGAGGTGGAAGTGATGATCGTGCCCACAAAGATGATCTGAGTAGAGACGAACATGCAAAGCCGGGGACTGAAAACCTGAGATAGACGCCCAAACAGCGGGGCGAGACTAGACATGGCGATGAGATAGGAGGATGTGAGCCAACTTGCCTGCTCGAAGGCATCTAGATCGGTAGCGATGGAGGACTGGGTGGTCGTGAGGATGGAAATATTGGTAGCTGGCAACGGGTGAGCAATCAATGTCCCGACGTGGTGCAGCAGTGGAGAATGGGAGTAGGACTGGTTAGAGTGAATTCGGCTTGAAGGGGACAGAATTTATGTGGTACCATCTCGGAGCGCCATTTGTGATAAAGAGCAATAGTACCTTGAAGGAAGATAAGGAGGCCAATAGATGAAATGATTACAGCTCCTCTAGACCTCGAGATAGCTGCGGATTCTTCATCTTTTGCATTCCTTTCTGCATCCAATACCCTTCGTATTGATCTCGCAGTTGATGACGAGAGGCTGGTGGAGGAAGACACCGCGTGGCGAAGAAGCGGTGCTCGCTCTGCTGGGTCTGTTGATTCTACCATGTTGGAAAAGTGCCAATGGAGGACGCAGTGTTGGGATCACATGAAACGACGAACTGAGATGCAGATGCGTGCTTTGCAATGGAGTAATTAGTACTGAAGGCATGGTTAAAGGACATTGCCATTGGTGATGACAAATGGGCGGATGCTGATGGATACCGGGTTGCTAGCCCGAACGCTTTGGTCCGGCCGGCCATGACCTACGAACTACAAGCATGGCGGAAGCTGGCTGTGGACTTGGAAGCGAATGCGTATTGAGTCCTGAGCTCTGAGTTGGGCGCGCGAGGCATGGGGCCAGTGACCTTCACGAGTCGGGGTGATGTCGCGTCACTCATGTGCGAGGTGTAGAACGCTGATAGGCCCCACGGTCTGTGCGGCGAAGGGGCCAAGCCGCAGCTTGATTGTACAAAGTGGCATCTTCGACAACACGCTACGCCCACACAACCAACTCCCAGACGAGGCCGTGTTGACGCCTCATTATCTTGGGAATGGCGACATGACCCTCGATCCTTCGAATTTCTCTCCCGTCGACGAACACAACCCGCGATGAAGCCTCGATTACAGCGGCTCGTGCCGCTCTTCTTCTGTATGTCTGATGCGCAAGCTCACACGTATAGCTTCAACTAACAGCGGCACACACAGTCCTTGTCTCGCTATTCTCTGCCGTATCGTCGGCCCAGCCCCGCGCTAATCAGCGCGCACATTCGCAGCAGGAGCCGGGAGGACAGGGACCAGTGAGCGGGGCTTGGGGAGACACCCGGCGACAGGATGGCGGCCAAGGTGGGAACAGACTTCATGGAAATGCCGGGAACATGCTAATTCGGGGCCAGCCGCCATTGCGTTCGACGAGGCGAACAAACTTCTCCACAAGATCCAACCCGTGTTGGCACCATGGTGGAGTGCTAGTAAGAAGTCTGGCGTGCTGGGCACGAGTGCATACTATGCCAAAGAAATCTTCTTCCTTCTGTTCATGAACGGCCCCCCGCAGCAAGAACTCCTCACCTCGAATCCACAACCAAAGATGCTCAGCCATACCCTAACCGAAGCCGTGAAGTTGCTGGAGGAGGCCGCAACGGACAAGAACCCGGATGCCATTTTTATGCTTGCCGAGATGAACTTCTACGGCAACTTCACACATCCTAGGAATTATTCCGAAGCGTTCCGACGGTACCATGAGCTCGCTACTCTGAACGGGAATGCGTCGGCGCAGCACATGGTCGGATTTATGTATGCAACAGGGATTGGTGGCGCAGTCAAACCAGATCAGGCGAGAGCTATGCTATACTACACCTTAGGAGCGGAGGGTGGAGACGTCCGTTCGGAGATGACCATCGCGTACCGACATTCATCTAGCATCGCGACACCTCGGAATTGCGAGGAGGCCGTCCACTATTACAAGAGTGTGGCAGACAAGGCCGTAGCATACATGAGATCCGGCCCACCGGGTGGGTACACTATGCTCAAGGAGTCGTACCGGATTGCAGATGAGGAAGGTGGAGTGTATGGCGAGGGCGCCAGCGTAAGCAGCTCCGGACCAAACGCCAAGCAGGGTAGCATCCATTCCGACGCATATTCATCTTTAGACGACGTGGTCGAATATATGGACCTCCAAGCTAGGAAAGGCGATCCAAGAGCCAGCTTCAATCTAGCCAAGTTGAACTACGATGGGGCGGCCAGGTCCTCCAAACGAGACCTACCAGCTGCAAAGAAACGATTTCTTGAACTTGCTCGCATGTATTGGACAAAAGAAGGGAAAATCAAGCAGAACGTTTCGCCAACCACGCGGAACCTGGCGTCAAAGGCTGCAGGTTATTTGGGACGAATGTTCCTCCGCGGGGAAGGTATGGCCCAGAGCTACTCAATCGCGCAGACTTGGTTCAAGCGTGGCATTGAGAATGACGATGCCCTTTCCCAGTACTCTTTGGGGCTCATGTATCTCAATGGACTTGGCGTTCAGAAAGATCCAGTCAGAGCCGCCGAATACTTTAGTGCGGCTGCAGACCAAGATCTCGCTGTTGCACAAGTTAGAATGGGTGCACTGTTCCTCGATCAAGGAGAAGTCGACGTCGCTATCAAATACTTTGAACTTGCAACTCGACACGGGCACCTTGAAGCGTATTACTACCTTGCCGAATTGAGTCATAATGGAGTTGGCCGCACCAAGTCTTGCTCGGTAGCATCTGCATACTACAAGATTGTGTCCGAGAAGGCCGAGGAAATGTCTACCTCATTTGTGGAAGCAAATGAGGCCTACACAAATGGCGACCTTGAGACTGCACTGGTTGGTTACATGATGGCTGCTGAACAGGGCTTCGAAGTTGGTCAAGCTAATGTGGCCTACCTCTTGGATCAAGTGAAACCACAGTTCACCCTGCGTTCACTCGTTCCGTTCATGAAGCAAAAGGCAACACTGGCTAGTGACGCCTTCCTAGCTTTGGTCTATTGGACCCGATCTGCCGGACAAAAGAATGTGGACTCAATGGTGAAGCTTGGTGACTATTACCTCTACGGTATGGGTACTTCGCCCAATCCAGAGAAGGCTGCAGCATGTTACCAGGCCGCGGCTGAAACACGATACAGTGCACAAGCCATGTGGAATCTCGGCTGGATGCACGAAAATGGTATTGGGATTGAACAAGACTTTCACCTTGCGAAGCGCCATTATGACGAAGCACTGGAGACTAACCCTCGAGAGGCCTATCTTCCTGTCCTTTTGGCTCTCTATAAATTGAGGTTACGGAGTTGGTGGAACACGGTCACGAATGGGAAGATTAAGTCTATTCAGAATGAGCCTGGTGAGTACCTTTTCTGTTCGCTCTTCAATATACAACATTGACATAGTAAATCTAGTGGCCAAAAAAGACTGGTCTCTTACCCAATGGATATCGGCTTTCTTGGAAGCCGAGATTGCCAACTGGGAGGAACCTGAATTGGACGACTACGATGACAGCCATATGCCTGGTGGCGACGCTGACTATGGCTACGACGATATCGACTCAGAGATCCTGGAGTCTCTTGTTATCCTCTCACTGGCAGGTGCATTAGCGTTCCTCCTTTATTATCGAGCCCAGAGGCAACGCAGGGCGGAGGAGGCAAGAAGAAACCAGCAGCAGGCAAATCAAGGCGAGAATGTGGCCGCTGGACAGCAACAACAAGCCCAACAGCCAAGACAGCAAGGTGACAGAGGAATGTTCCCCCATCGTGACGATCCTGAATTCCTTGATTGGGCGGCTGGAGCGGTTGGGCACTGAGACCCTTCTCTTTTTCATGCATATTGGCATTTTGGGGGGGTTTGCATGAGACGGCGTTAACATGGAAGATCCAAGCAAAGATGCGAAGGGAAGATATGGAAATGAAAGTGGGGTAAATTAGTGTAAATGTCTTTTTCCTTCCCTTGGACATCGTGTACACGTATTTTGTATAAATGATACCTCATTGCTTCATGCTGGATATGCCTCCTCCCTTGCAGATTTCTAGTTGCGAAAGGTAATGCGTGCTTGGATAGTATCCCTGTTACGCCACAATCCTCCTTTCACATACGCCTGCTCGGCATCACTCAAAAGCTCACACACCACGTGGAAGTAAACCCATTAGAACACGCAACGTAAGTATTTGGGCTGCAACCTTTGACTGATGTCCTTCTACCGTTGTTTTTGCAACGCATCAATCATTTTCATAAACGTCAACGACGCTTGAATGAAGAACATCCTTCTCGTTGAAGTACAGAAGCATACCTAGAATACTGAGAACAAATGCATCGTCATGAACCCCGTACATCCTATCCCAATAACTTAGTATGCGGCTGGGATCCGTATGAACTCAATATTATTCTCGCAGCAGGGCTGAAGTACACGATACAAAGTTCAAAATACCCACGGCGAGTTCTCACGCTTTTGCCTATCATAGTCCCCCTTCTTTCGTGCTTTCTTTCCACTCGTTCCGCTAACTCAGTTGCATTAGAACAATTAAGAATCCCGCTCGCACAACTTTGGTCCTGAATAACACTCGAGCATACTCTATTCATGTGGTCCTTTTGCAGAGGTTTAGCACAAAACTTTCGGCGCAGCTCAAAGCTATTTCAAGCCCGGGCGTTTTGAGGGTTAACGGTGTAGGTGTAAGACCTTGGGAGATGTGGCTTGAGTGGTTATATACATTTGACAAAATCCCATTACCGGATTTTACACCATTGAGAAGGGAGAGTTGGCAAACTCAAGATATCATTTCGGCATGTGAATTAGCTTGCTTCCTTGGTTCTACATTGTTCGAAAAATACTTGCTTCGAATTATTCACTACGAACTATACAACTCGGCATTGCACGTCTCACACCTTTTCTATCTCAATCAACACATGCCACATTCTACAGGCTTATGGCATTTTTCAAGCGCTTATTTTAGGTGGAAGAAGGAAGGGGAACCCGGTGAATTGGATCCGTATAGATGGAGGATCGAGCATTGGTATGCGATTTGTGGACGTGGAGGGAATTGGGGCTGTTTTCATGCTATGAGTACGAAAGGATGGGGCCGGATTTGGGAACAGAGAATTCAAAAAGGATTGCGGGGAAGAATAGCGCGGGGTTGTGAGCTCAGTGGGATGGAGGGAGGGGGCGATAGGGTATTGGATGATCAGTGTGAGTGCGCATATTGCTTTTATTGATTGTGTGGTTTTGCCGATACTAGAATTTGAGGAATGAAATCAAGTTTCATGATAGATTTTATGTCAGTGCATAGTACCTACTCAAGCCAGTTGTCTAAATATTGATCTCCATTATTGCCATTAAGCTATGTTGGATTTGATTCACCTTTCAGTATTCCATCCGTAGCTAGTTCTGCTAGCGAGCGTCGTGCATGTCACTAGCTTGCTGACTATCCCAACGTAACAAACAATGCTGAATGGGATGGCAACCAGCTCAGTCCAACTTCAATTCATCCTTCAAGGGAATACCATATATTCGGCCTTGATTTAAAACACGAACCCAAGGACCTCGGACGGACATGTCTTAACTCCGATGACACTGAACTTTTATCTCCACGGTTTAAATACATAATCACGCCGTTCCAGAACGATTTACTAGCAGTATCCCTTCGCTATTCGCACCGATTTCAAGGCCGAAACCTCACTGGGCGTCCTGGCGTGCCAATCAATGGAGGTGCTGTTGGCCCCGGATGAATCCAGATTGAAGGAAGGCGTGGAATGGAAATTAGAGGGTGGGGATTGGTCAGATGCCTCTATTTTAAGAGCGTGAGGGGGCAACCCATTTTATGGTGGCTTGCTTTGTTGTGAAGCGGGGAATTAGCTGCAAAAAGAGGTAATGAGTACGAATAGTCAGATAGAGAACAACAGTATCAGGCCCCCTACGCCCGACGCCTGGTAGCCGGGGTGAGCGTCTTTCGGGCCGAACCTTTTCTCCACGATATATAATGCTGGAGAAGTACTGTACAATACTTGTAGAATCCAAATCAAATTCAACCCCTTTTGACACTAAAAACTCATTAAATATGATATCCTCCAAGTCGATTATTCTCGCCAATGGCGTGGTGCTCATTCATGATGCGAAGAACCACGTTGTTCCTACACAAACGTCCATATTGATCAAAGGTGACAAGATTGTTAAGATCGAGAAAGATATAGAGGTTGAAGAAGGGTTTGAGGTTATTGATTGTACAGATAAAATTATTTCCCCTGGATTCGTGGATACGCACCATCACGGGTGGCAGACGCAGTTGAAGGGCAGGCATGCAGACCAATTGATTTTGGAGTATATGGTGTCTGGTAAATATAATCAATATTCCGAGGCGTCTGAGATATGAAGGGCTAACCAGTAGTAGGGAATGCAATGTCCTTCCTCTACTCTCCCAATGACATCTTCTATGGCCAACTTTCTGGCATGCAAGAAACTCTCACCGCCGGTACAACCACAGTCGTCGACCACGCCCACCTTACTATCTCCCCTGACCACGCAAAGCTTGGCATTGCAGCAACAGCAACGTCAGGTATACGGTCCGTGTTCTGCTACACTCCCATAATGCGGGTCAAACACTTCAATCCTCTAACGTACCATCCGCCAATGGAAGACTGGGTAATGGAGACCTTCTCCGAGCTTGCAACACATGGCCCTTGGGGAGAAGGTAGAGTAACATTGGGCTTTGGGTTCGATTTTTGGTTCTTGCCTCCCCCGTTTGTAAAGGGTATCTTCGCAGCTGTGAAAGCAGCAGGAGTGAGGAGTTGGACTACGCACTACGCTTCTATACCTCAGATGGGAGGGGGCTGGCCAGGTGGAATTCCTCAAATGCTGAAAAATTACGATTTGCTCGACGAACGAGTTATCCTATCCCACGCCAACGGGTGCGAGCAAAAAGACGTCGATCTCATCGAAGAAGGAGGCGCTCACGTCAGTTCAACACCAAGCACAGAGATGCAGATGACTATGGGGCGACCGGTAGCTTTTGACGCTGCATTTATGGATGGTGGTGCAACAGGTACGGGCGTGGGCGTCCAGAGCCGTGCGAGTTTTGGCATCGATTGTCACTCGAACAATGCTGGATCTGTGATTTCGGAAGCGAGGGTTGGACTCCAGAATGCAAGGAATCACTTCAATGAGTATTATCTGAAACAGGGGAAGACAACTCATTCGCTGCCGGAGACTCTGAGTGTGGAGGCTGCGTTTAACCTTGCGACTATCAAGGGCGCTGAAGCAGTGAGGTTGGAGAAAGATATTGGGAGAATTGAGGTTGGATTCAAAGCCGATTTGGTCGTTTTCGATGCTCTGAGCCCGGCCATGCTAGGTGCCGCACAGCATGATCCTGTTGCCGCAATTATTCTACATTCTAGCCCAGCGGATGTGGAATTGGTGATGGTGGATGGAGTTATAAGAAAGAGAGACGGAGAGTTGCTGCCTGTGGAGACGGACCAGGCAGCGAGAGAGACCGTGGGAAGAGAGAAGCTAGAGTGGAGGGATGTCGCGAAGGGGGTGGTGAAGAGCAGGGTGGGGATTCAAAAGGAAGTTGAAAAGATTGATTTTGTAGAGGGGGCATCCGCTATCAGACAGATGTTCCATATTGATGAGAGCATATTTGTTGATTGAGTCTAAGATAGTCAATGAATTATTAAGCGTCACTCAATGGGATCTCCTCATGGGTATCGCGCCAACTACTCGAACCCCTTGCCTTCACACCTCTGGCAAATAAATGATCAATCTCCAGCGCACTTCTCCCCTTCAACTCGGGCACGAACAAATATGTTCCGATAGCACCAATAGCACTTAACAATGTGAACAAGAACCCCGTCTTTGCACCTAGATTCGCCGCATCGGGATTATATAAGAACGGCAACACGGTATTCATAGCAATTCCAGATATGTTGTTCGCTAGGCTGCCAATAGCTTGTGATTTGGAGCGCAGTCGGAGCGAACTAGTCTCTCCTAGAATAGCGTACGAAGCGGGCCAACATCCAAGACCACAAGTGACGACAATGGCTGTAGACAGACCTCCTGCGAGCCAAGGCGTAAAGCTAAATTGCTTGATTCCTGCGAAACCCATGACAGTCCATAGCCCAGTGGTAATGAAGAGGGTAGTGATGGTCAGCTTTCGGCGTCCGATATGACTAACAGTCCAGGCTGAACAAGCGTTCGCGATAAGTCCAATAACGATTCCGGCGATCAAGAAGAGGATACTCTTGCTAGAGTCCATGCCGAGTTGCTGCAAGAAATAGCTGATAGATGATAGCAGCGACAGACCGAAGAACATCTCGATACAACTGGCGAATATGATGATGAAGGTGCGACGGCGATTAGCAGCGTTGAAGCATTCTGTATAGCTAACTTGGGCTGAGTTCTTAAATTCTTCTTCCATTGTCGTTTGCATTTTCTGAAGCTCTGCAATGGGGTCGTTCTTGGATCCTAAAAGTCGTGTGAAGGATTTAAGAGCATCACCCGTATTCCCTTTTCTCAATAGAAATGCCGGCGACTCCGGCAGAAAGAAAGCGAGGATGAAGGCCGGGAGCGCAACAGCCCATTGTGATCCGAGCGCGATCATGTAGGATAGAGACCTGTCGTCGTTGGAGACAACAAATATGACCACGGCTCCTATCAATTGCCCAAGAAGAGTAAAGGTAGGCACCAAAGACATGATTGCGCCTTTCAAGCTCACTGGGATGACTTCAGACATATATGTGAAAGTTTCAATCTTGATGATTCCGAGTCCGACTCCTTGAACGACTTTGCCTATGAGTATCATAATACGTCTCCAAAATTTATCGGCAGGCATATTGGAAAGGAATAGAGTTAGTATAGCCAGAGCACCAATAATGCTTCCTATCAAAAGACAGAATCTGCGGCCCATTCGATCGAGAAGCCAGCCTCCGAGAGCCGCTCCAGTTAACTGGCCAATGGGGCCTATTCCATCCCATAGTGAGAGCCAAAAGGCCGGAATGGTCCATTCCCATTTTGTTTCATCTTTTGGATCTTGCATCCAGTCTCCGTAATCGCGCTGGTAGGCTGGAACGGCATTGAGCGTCCCAAGAACAGCTGAATCGAAGCCACTGTAGAGAATGGCCGTTGACATGGCAAGCATCCACCATACCAGTGTGGAGTACTGTCTGACTGATCTACGGAGAGGTGCTGAATTGTCCTCGGATTTGATTTTTGTCTCGTCATTGGGGTTGCTACGGCCAATAAGTGATGCAGTGGATGCTGCATCGGACTTTTGTCGAAAGTCGTCGTATGATAATGCCTCAGGAACGTCTAGAGAGGACCGACCATAGTATCTTGTTTCATCGTTATCGGTAGAAGGGAGCCTTTTGAATCCTCGAGACATGAGGAAGCGTTGTTGTTGGAGACCTTTCTTGTGTTTTACTCTTCTGTCCGAACCGGAATATTGCAAAGAAGCAGTGAATAGGAGTACCGACCAAAGAAAGAGGTAAATGCTGAGAATAGTGGTCAATTGACTTTGAGTTGAATTTTTTTTGGAAAACCATCCCTTTAAAGGAGACACTCTTGTAAGACGGAAGAACTGAAAATGCAGTCTCTGGCCAGACAGGTAAGCAGATGCTAGGCGCCCATAGAGTACGGCCTGATCGCTTGAGGCACTGTGACTGTTGAAACTCTCAGCAGAGGCGCATTCCGCAAAACTGACCGAATTATTACTTGATCAAGTGTTAACTCGCGACACTGTCGTGGGGTCTGATGCGGCTGGTAAATCGCAGGTTGGGGCGAATCTCGCATTTCGCTTCTCGTGCGAAACCATCAAACTGGGAGCGTAAACTTGACAGAAACATCCCATTATTTTTAGAGCAACACAATGCCTCTCTTTCATCTATCAAATAGGAAGAACCTAGAAATAAGTCAAAGACTTATGGTACCATAGTAGCCAGGAAGAACAAAATGAAGGATGAGATATCTAGCCCGAGAGGTGCTCGATGTATGGCAATAGATCGCAAGAATAAGGATGAGCATAGCATAAACTAACCAGGACCACCAAGAATGCATTCGACATGGTGTTCACCGAGAAATTTCGGCCCCTTGGTCCATTCCTTTGATGGGAACGGATGATACATCTGAAAATTCCGATGTTGCAAGAGGTAGCAAAAACAGATTACAGAGAAGGAATCAAAACTATGAAAGTCCCTGGAACCCTAGCAAACTACTAGGAAGTCCTTTCAGCTAATTACTTATGTGCTTGATGATGTAATCTACGAGAGAGTAGGGCAGTTTATGAACGGAGAAAGTTTCTAGAAAATGGAAAGTATAATAGACTTGATTGATTGGACTTTGAGATACTAGAAGAATATTACAGGGGCGAGGCCACATTCTTGGCCCACTGCAAGCAATGTTCCAACTATCAAGATAAGCAATCATAGTTAGTGCCCAAACTGTACTTCATTAACGTAAGGCCATAATATGAAATGGAAGGGATATTAAATGAGCCTTGGCGGATTAGATCGGCGAAGAAGAACCCACAACCTATCGTCATAACATTAGTGAAGTGTGCTAAGCCAAATCTCGACTAACCCTTCATTGGAAATGACTATCGCACCGATGTTATGCTAAACGCAGGAGCAATTTTGAGATGATTCGAATACGGAAATTCAGTACAGAAAATTTCGAGCATTACTCATATGATAAGAACTCTGCTTGTGGGGCTGGTTTATCCCGTAACTAGACTATCTGTGATAGTTTTGTTGGGAGTATTGAGAGTGTGGGTCCTGTACAAATATTTTATGGTTGGCCAAGCTTTCCATGATGAAGGGCTAGCTAAAAATAGCGATAAACCTTGCTCTTCGTAGCCACATTCACATCGTTATTCCCCGCATTCCTCGTATCCCAGCACGCAGTCTTTCGATTTATGGGATCTGAATCTCCGGTCAACTCGTATTCTCCCATGTGCCTGCGCAACGCGTTTCCCAAATGGCGAGCTTGACGCCCTAGGCTTCAGCCGCAATCGCAAGGGATGATAAACATAATGGATGCCTTTCCCTAGGGTCGATCACGACGTTGTCCCTTTTCACCTTTCTGCAAGTATGTTGCTAATATTGAAACTCGCACCCGTGTTGCTCACAGCATTTTCGACTCCGGCATTTGCGGCATGGGATAACCTCACTCTTTCCGACTACAAACTTAAGGAGGGTGCTTATTCTGCCACAATTGCGGAACTCGATGCAGCCCTCCCGAATGTGAAAGTTAGCACTATTATGGGCGATCTCAACCACGACAGCCCTGGCACATCACCCAATGTGAAAAACCTTGTAGCCTCATCCGCCTATGGATGGGAATCTAGCGCCGATTTCAACGACCAAGATACAACAAAATGGTATCCACAAGGGGTTACAACATCAGCAGACGCATATGCTTCCGGCGAATATGACGGTCAGCGCATCCAGCTCATCTCATGGCACTCGGACAACTACGATGACGGGAAGAGAGGTAGCAGAATCTCCTTTGTAAAGCAGAGCTCGTCACGTGCGAAAAAGTATCGACATGTTTTGCTCGTCAGGCCAAAGGGTTCTAATGACTTCGAGGCGATCGCGGGACTACATGCTGGTGGCATAATGTGGTATGGGAACTTGCTTTACGTTGTTGATACGACGGGAGGATTGAGAGTGTTCGATCTTGACCACATTTACGAGGTGGACGACAGTATCAAGGACGATGCTGGTAAGCAGACTAACGGAAAGTTTGGGGCTTACGGATACAAGTACGTTTTCATTCTTATGATACTAGTCCACGTCTGATTTGAATTAGGTATGTGATCCCGCAGGTTCGGTGGTACAGTTGGCAATCTAAAAGTGGTGTCACCGATCTACGTTTCTCTTTTATCTCGCTCGACCGTACAACGACACCTGACTCGATTCTTGTTGGCGAGTATCATGCCACTAGAACAGACTGTCGTCTCATCCGCTGGAACATTGACTACACAAACCGCCTACTCCATACCACTAGCGGAATTGCGACAGCCTCGCAGGCGGTGTCTCACGGCAACACGAAGATTCAAGGAGGAGCATCTATCAATGGAAAATTCTTCCTGACGCAGAGTGGGGGGAGTCTGATGAGCTATTCTTGGAATGGAGGGAAAAAGACCACCGCGGACACATTTCCAAAGGTACCTGAGGATTTGAGTTATGAGAAGGGCGTAGGACTGTGGAGTTTGATGGAGCAGCCGGGTTTCAGGCATGTGTTTGCTGTGGATCCTAGTGACTTCTGAAATACAGAAATACAAAACTTCATATCCTTTTCCACATAGGACTTTCAAACTGTAAATTTTCTGCATTTCCCCCTCCAATGTTATTTGCTCTCGATATAACTTCTGTCTCTGTTAGATTGAGTTTTGTTGAGTAAAAGAACGCACCATGAATTTTGCTACCTGAGTATGGACTAGGCCTGCGAGTATTTAGTTGATCATGATCCGTATGAGCCCCTCGTACTATGGTAAAACCACGCTAAGAAAACTAGTAATATTTGCTTAGCTCACTCTCCTTTTTGATAGACACCCCACTGTACGCCTAGAATCATAAGTTTCATGTAGATACTGACTTAACCATCCTGCCAGTCATACAAAACACACACACACACACAAAATTCTTGATATAAATCACGCCCTCTTTAGCTAACGTATAATTGCAGATATCATCTTGAAGGATAAAGGTTGATACATCATTCACTCCCCTCACATGTAACTGCTTCCCCTCGGATTGAAACCTTTCAATTTTAGTACTCATCACACATTCACTCCTGACTAGGTCGAAGAATATTTCGTATATTGCACAATGTCATCAGATCATCTAATCACTCCATCCAGACAACTTCCTCCATCAACACTCTAAGTTTTTAGAGTTCACATATCTTTAAACCCCACAGTTTGGTATTCCACAGTGCGTCATTGTATGCACATATCTGATCTTCCCATCCAAGATACGAAACTCATGTGTATCAGGCCACTTGCTGTTTCCAAAGTCAATCATGACATCCACTGTTCCAAACATCTCATCAACCACATATCTCCTGTTTGTGATGGGCACACCAGATGGAACGCCGACTTTGCAGGTCCCGTTTGGCCCGGGATCTCCATACAAGCCACCTTCAAGACGCACACAAGGTGTCCCCCATGGAACAGTGGTATTAGGAGCGTTAAAAAGGTCAAGATAGGCATCCGCAGCTTTCTTGATAGTATCCCGTGTATCCTGTTTTTCAGCAGGAATCGCGCCCCAGTCTTCCTGAGTTACCCAATAGGCATAGCCGGTGATATTGAATAGCCAATCTCCAGGCTTCGTCACAATAGAGTCTACTCTATTAATCTTGTGGTTGGCAAATTTAAGCTGTGTACCGATCACATGCGGATTGGTTGTGCTGTTTACGATGACTTCAGTATATGTCATGCACGCTGTGGTATCGTAGATAGTGCGATTGTGAGTAATGGGGAGAGCGGTATTCAGAACTCCGGTGTCGATGTCCACTTTCTTAGCATTCTCGTAATAACCGAGCCAAGTGCTGTTGTCGAAGCGGGCCTTGAGGTTGGGGGTCTGACCACTGGTTTGCGCAGCGAGATAAGTGTCAACTGCCTGAATATTGGACATACGAAGTTAGCGTTGTTCCTGAAAGTATGGTAAAATATAAGAAAGAAATGTATCTTCTTCTTTTCTTTGTCTGATTCTTAATGTCCTCTTAGGGGTCTCTCAATAATCACGCTGATATTGACTTTAAAACAAAATTTCCACATCGAACTCTACGCAACTTACTTCAGCGAGCTGGGGTCGGGTACAGTGTGCGGTAGTTTTACCTGCAAGAGCAATCGCTGTGATGAGAAGGCTGAGCATTTTGACGAAGGTGCAAGGCTGATTGTGCTGGTCTCTATTCAGCAGATGGCTCAAATATAGCGGAGGAGCGTGAGAATCAACATACTAGAGTATGTGGGGAAATTCCAATTTCGAAATCATAGCAATACCCGCCTTCATTTGGATCGAATATGTACCCATGCTAGACTGCCTAAGTAATCAATATGCGGTTGAAATCCCTCGGTACCTGCAGGATGAGGGATTAACCCCGCCACATAGAAGAATGAACTTTCATTATTGCAGAACAATTCAAACAAACAAGTGCCCCCCCACAATGCAAGCTGCTGTTCCCCACGATCAAGGTGAAAAGAATAACTAGTACACATATTCAGACCATGATAGTACCGCCCATCCTTCTTCTACTCGTTGCATTGCTCATATCTGTAAGCAGGGGGATTGGAACTCCCTAGGACCTTCGTAAAAATACCCTTCAATACCTCCTTTGTGTGGTGCAATGAAATAATTACTTTAGCGGCCACTACCATATATGAAAGATTTGCTTCTGTGGTATTATTTGGGTGTGTTGTTCGAATATTTCGGGATATGGAGCTTCTCCTTTTTCAAGTTGCTGTTGCTTTCCTTTTGTCTGCTCGATATTTTCCGTATGAAAGAAGTCAGGATCCTTTTGGGTTTGATCTGCAAGGGAAATAATCTCTTGCAATATTAACTCCGTGGGAATCGGCCCCTGCAAGTGCGAACATTGGCTTGAAGCTTGAACCGCTTCACCTCCCATTAGACCTTCAATGTAGCATTCCCCCACAAGAGCAAATCTCTGTCTTTGAGAATGAGATTGGGCCGGCGGTGAGAGCATCTCAGCCTCTGTGGGGGATTCGGTATCTAGAATAGGCCTCAAAACAAAGGGAACGTTGCTGCCAGCTAAGACAGCAATGATATCACCTTCTTGCACGATATCAGGCCCGAGACCCAAGAAGCCATTGAGCGTAAGGAAGAGGCGCCTGAGTTCACAGATTGCGACTGCACTCTGGCAGAAACGCGCTTCATCACCCTTCTTGGCCCACTTCTCAAACATTGCCTTCAATTCTGGATATAACGTGAACATCTTGTGAAAGTTCTTAGATTTTCGTGATTCGTATTCGCCATGATTCAGATACTTGAAGCGGCCGGTATCTTCGTCATCAAGATCACCCTGGATAACAGCTTGAGAATGAAGAGAAAGAACGTAAGCTGCGAAATCGAAGAGAGCCTCGTCAGTAGAGTCAGTCAGAGATCCATAAGCATCCCGACCCGCAGTGTATGTGCGACATAGAAGTCTGAGGGCACCCTCAGTTGCCAAGAAAGGACCAAGGTGTTGTGAGGTGAGAAAACTTGTGTCTACGTCGTGACGCATGAAGATGCCTTCGTGGCCTACAGTTCCTACTTGGATGCCTTCTACACACAGAACATCTGGTGTTTCGTCTATCTTGTTTAACAGCTTTAGGGGGAAGTTTTTGGCTGCCGAAAAACTTTCTGTAGTGTCCCAAGGTGTCAAAGTCATGCGATAAACAACTTCCCATCTTGGGACCCATGAATAGGACCCAGGAAGGTTGAAGGTGTTGCGAGTCGTGTGCTGCGCGCTTGATAAAATAGACAAATCACCGGTGTGCCGAATTACTTTCCATGCTACCTGCTTCCAAAGCTGATCTAAGCTGGTAGAATAGTCTGGAACAAGAAACAGAGAGCCTGTATCTGGGTCGTTATTTATAGTCTTCATGCCAAGCAGACCATAAATTCGATCTCGAGCGTTTGTGGCTTCCAACTGACGCGTCAGACGGAGTAAGTCGATAAACGAAAGCTTAGGCGGTGGGAGGTCGCTCATAGGTGACATGCGATACATGAGATACGCATTGTAAACCCCACCGATATGCATTCTTTCACATATTGATTGATAGTTCGTTCTCAAAATCGCAGCAGCAAGGCCAATCCATCGCCAGTCGATTTGTGCGTTATTCCATCTGACAACTGCGGCTTTCCCTAAAACCACTTCTTGAAATACCCAGACACGCCAAAACCATGAACGGTTGAAAAGATCAGCAATGGATATCCAGAATTGGGTGTCTGGGGCGGCTGCTGGAGATGCGTCAATTCCGAGGTCTGGCTCCTCAGTGATCTCTTCTCCAGACTCTTCACCATCTCCTCTCCATTCATATCTCCGAGTGCGTCGGCTACTGTATCGATATTCTAAGCACTCGAGCATACCTTCTTTGTTCTCGAAGCCCTTCACTCCTGATGGATATTTCTCGAAAGTACAGAATTCTCCGACTTGGGTTGGCTCGGAGGGGTTGGTGAATGTATAACTGGCGGGGGGATCAATATGGTCTACACCACGCCAACGATTCACAATATCGCAGATAGCCCCAAACGAACGTTGTGCCCTTACATCTTCAAATTCTACTGGTTGGGTTAGGGGTGCTCTAAGCGCATTGTCGTAGACGCTGTTCTTGTCTTGTTGCCCAACCCAAATCAAGACTCTGGTTGCGCTTCGATAAATCGAGCCCATGAGTGTTACCTGATGACTTCGTTCCAGAAGATCGTCTTGGTTGATACAAAGAGCGTCTGCCCACAGGAATAGTGGCTTTGAAGTCGATCGTATATGCTGCATCGCTTGGTGGAGGCTGGGAGTGATTTCCCTCTCGTAACCATTACAAAGAACCGTTTGTATATTTTCTTCCCATATTCCAGTGGCACAATTGTAGAAGAGGTCGCGACCTTTACCCCAGACGTATGAAAGTGCTTCGAATTCTATTTGTAGGTACTGGAGATTCATATAGTGGAAACTACAAGTGATGGGGTCGTTAAAGTTGGCAGGATGAAGTTCGAGAATACGGATAGTTTCGCCACCATGCAATGGGTGATAGAAAATGCTCTTTTCAAAAGTGAATTGGGAGAGCTTTTCATGGAGCTCTTGGTCAAAATGGGATGGCGTAGTCTGGGTATCATTGGCTGTGACTAGTGCTTGTCTTTCAGAGTTATGACGAGCTTGAAGAGTTGCCATTTCGTCAATCCCGCCGTCGGTGCTCTCCTTCAGACCAACCTCTTTTGAGATGGGAGGCCAAATACTTCTCTTGCGTATCCTCGACCCATACCAACGCACTGCGGCGATCAGTGAATTAGGGAAGGCATAAATAGCATGAATACATTAGAAAGATCACGTACCATTAGAGAATGTCGCCGTAAGAATGAACTCTTGCCGGCGCCGATGCCCAATCGCTTTGTGGAATATCTGGTCCATTGATGCTATTCGTTTCGACTTCCTTGGTATATTGTGTAGAAAGGAAAAGAAAAATAAGAGGTTGGACGGCACACAGGTAGAAAGATGAAGTATGTTACACTGTTTCCCCTTGAATTCCTGTGAATTTTGAACTCAATCACTACCTAGAGGAGTGGAAGGTCGACGTTGTAAGCAGAGTGGCGAAACAGAGCACCTACAAGATGCTTACTTGTCGGTAATCAGTCAGCAAGCTGAAACATCAACACGAGTTTCTACTCAATCCTTCGGATTCGCAATATTCTTCTTCATTTGGTGAAAATGTGATTCACACTTTTAGCCAGAACTGCCACCTATGGCCTAATACAGTCTGTAATTCCACACTAGTATAGTACCCACCCCTGTAAATATCTATAGGGTATTTTTACACAACACCAGCGTGTTGTCAAATATAGATCAGAGGCATGAGAAACAAGAAAGGCTGACAGGGAAGGAAGCGGAGATAGAGAAACAGGCGAAATCAAGCCAACATTTTAAGATAAAAACTTGCAGTTTGGTGAGAATCACTCAACTTCTTCCGCAACTATACGAGTGCGATCCTGACCCATACGACTTATGAAAGCCTCTTTCCCCAATTTATCATGGATACAATCGATCCACAAGACCCCTTGCAACCTCTTTCTGAGTTCATTCCACGACAATCCACTCTCTTCTACGATACCCCATCTCGCAGCCAACCAAGCATCGTCGTCGTCCAAAACCGAGATTGTAATTACTGTCAGAACCCACAAAATGAGTTCACGTGGTACTAAAGTATCCCTTTGGACCATTTCATAGGACCTCTGTAGTCTCCTTCTTAGATTTCTGTACGGCACCTTCTTCCCTGGAATTTGAAATGTAGTGGTCATAAATGCGAGCATTGCAAGACAAACACATTCTTCCACTAAGCGGTTTAGAGAGTCTTTCAGCAGAAGAAGGCGGGATTGTATCGAGTTGATGGACTGTTGGAAAGTGTGGCCATGAAACTTGGTGTTCTCAGAGAAATGTTCATTAATGGAGTCGACTAGATATCGCGTGTCATGAAACACTGCAGACAATCGTGCATCTGCTAAAGTAGCGTCCATGATAGTCGACATAGTATTTGTGGTGGGAGAGCGGATATCCCAGGAAATCTCATGTTCTGCGAATCGGGGCTTGCCTCCGAAGTTGAGACACCATGAGAGATCTAGCCTGCATGAGACATTACTAGAGATCTATGTCCACTATGGAGGGTTTTAGCATACCTATCTAATTTGTAGTGTAAATTTGGATTATGATGAAGGTATCTCACTCCACCGCGAAGATCCACGATACGCTTCAAACCATCCATATGAGCGGCCGCAGCTGTATTGTCGCCGAAGGTGGCGGCCATGAGCGTCAGCATAATGATGACATAAACAGTCGAGTCAACCATGTGTGCATCCTTCTCACTCAGCTTCAGGTTGAGGAAATATAAAGTGCGCCTTAAGTGGAAAAGTGTGGTCCTACTCAGAGGTTGTTTAAGCAGGTAATCGTTGGTGGCGGATGTGGTGAGAATTGCGGCGTGAAAGAATGCTGTATCGTAAAATGGCCACATAAAGTAGTGGGGACTGAGTTGGTCTACGTTGACGCAGACCTCGATTGGGGTAATGATGCTTCGGATAGCACCATAAGTGAGGTCTGACCTGGTGTCATTCAAACGAAGTCAAGAGTAAAGGGTGTTACTAACACTTGAATAGAATCTCTTCAGAGTGGAGGCCAAGTTCACCTGGTAGCTGAGCAAGCGCTATATCAGACGGTGGAGCCTGCAGCGTGAGCGTGAGGGAGGCTTGGGAAGGTTGCCGTTTCTGGGATGCTTCCTTGGTTTCTCGACGTTCCTGCTGTTTCCACCGTCGCGATCCCACCCGCTTGTTTTTCCCTTGCATACAGTGGCTACGTATGAGGCGCCTGTCTGCCGATGTAGGCTTTCCCAGGTCGCCCGTGGGCACGAACTCGAACTGGGTTGGCATGATTGGAAAAATTTCCGTCTGGCGAAACTTTTGACCTTCGCTTCGCGGTGCCAGATTATTTCCCTATTTGAGAAAGAATAAAGAGCGAAACACTCCAGGGCCGTTACCACTATTCAGTGGACGTGGTTGGGTCGGTGTGCCGCTTGGAAGCCGGGTTCCAAGGGTATGATTGGTCAAATCTTGCGTAGCACGTGCATAGGATATCCTACCACCTGGGACCTTTGTGACCACAATGTTCACCACAAGAGGTTAAGAAGACAATGATAATGGTATCTCAGAAGAAAGAGAACCCGGGGAATAGCGGAGGGAGAAGAGTGACATGGAGAAAGGAGATAACCTCGGAGAGAATTAGGCCTACTGCGCACGGGCCCTCGACACAAGGACCAGAATGACATCCTATTTAGGTTAGGACAAGCAGCTATCTAATCACGCTGCGGTCATGCTTATTTGGGGGAGTGTTTGAGGACGAAGGCATATTCGTGCGGGCTCGAATATCTCGTCCGAAACTTATTGTATAAAGAATGGATATTTCTGGGCCTACTTTGCCATTTCGACATTGGCAGCCAAATTCGTTCTTCAGTCTCCAAACACTAAATCACCATGTCCTCAATAACTCTTCCTCCTATCCAAAGCTTTTTCAAGCATTTTATTAAATCTCAATTCCGCACAACATATATTCCACCACCTGCATCAACCAACCTCTCTGGCCACACCGCGATCATCACCGGTAGCAACACGGGTATTGGGCTCGAGGCCGCAAAGGTTTTACTCGGCTTCCGCCTCTCGCACCTCATCATTGCCGTGCGTTCTATTGAGAAAGGAGAGAATGTTGCTGCACCACTACGAAAAACATACCCAAAGGCTCAGATTGATGTTTGGGTATTAGACATGCTCTCTTATGACTCAATACAGACATTTGTAAAGAGGTGTATGACCTTGCCACGCCTGGACACTGTAATATTAAACGCGGGGATGGCCAACATGAAGTTCGAGATAAATCCATCTACAAGTCACGAACAAACTTTCCAGGTCAATTACATTTCGACCACGCTACTCGCCATCCTCCTGCTCCCAATCCTCAAGTCAAAAAGTCCGCCGAATACCCCGGGCCGCCTCACTATAGTCGCTTCTGCCATGGGCTGGCAGGCTGCGATACCAAATCGGAATGCTATACCGATATTTCCAACATTTGATGATCCAAAAGACTGGAATCTTGGAGCTTCCACAGAGCGATACAGTGTGAGTAAGCTGATGGTACTTATGCTCGTCCTGAGGCTTGGCAACATGGTATCTCCAGAAGATGTTGTTATCAATGCTGTAGAGCCGGGTCTCGTCGGCGGTACGGGGCTAAACCGAAGTGCTCCAGGGATACTTCAAGTTGTGATGAAGATCATGACTGCCCTCACTGCTAGAACTACACTACAAGGAGCTTGGGCTTATGCGGATGCTGCGGTTGTGAAGGGAAAAGAAACTCATGGATCTTTCATTGTGAATTGGGCAATCTACCCGTAAGTTTGTTTCTCCCACCATTTCTTCAAAGCTAATTTCCAAGATTTGCCCCGATTATGTATAAAGACGAGGGCACGAGAGTCTCAGACCAGATCTGGAAGGAGACCATGGATGAGCTAGAATTTTCCGGTGTTCGGGATATTCTTGCATCAATGGAGAAGGTTCATTGAGTTCGTGTTGTGGAATGTTAGAGACCTACGTTTATTATTAGTGTATTTCAGAATTCTTTGCATGATTTATATATGCATAACTCAAATTATTCGCTCATCGGTATATTATTTAATAAAATACAATTTCTCCAATTTACCATCTCGCAATCTGCTAAACACATTCTATGAAGAGATATGGTAAAAGTCCTCTCTCCGTCTGAAAGAAGTGTTCTAAAGGGACCGGTATCCAGTCCACTAACCAAGGACTTTGGTTGATATGGCCTAGGTTTACTTTACTTCATCCTTCCATGTCCAGGCATATAACGGAGGCGGAAGAGTTCCTGCAAGATCTTCGTCGTTGTTGAAGGTCCAACCACTCTTTACATGCCTTACTCAATGTTTGGATGCGCGCAATAACTGGCCTCTTAAATCTATATAAGAATATCACTTAGTCAATCTGTCAAGATAGATAGCACTTGAGATTATTTCCGAATCTGAAACGCTCTCTAAATCACAGAATGTTGCGTCAAAATCTTCCTGGGCTCAAATGTTAGCCGCGAAAAGTTATTAGAATATTGCACAAATGATCTATAGACGATAGGTAAAAGGGCCTGAACTAGGAACTCTTAGTGAGGTGCTTAAAGTTCTCATTGTAAATAGAGCCTAGGCTACCTCTCCGCCATGGTCGTTTTTCCAGCTGCCAGCATAATGATGTGTTACTAAGGATGGTCCCGGCGGCTCCTTGTCACCATAATTGTTTGACGACGCTGCAAAGGAATATCCAGGCATGACCAAAAGATCGCCAACCAATCTCGGCTCCATAAGATTTGAGATATCATCAACAGACACCTCAGCTTTTAGGGCGAGTTCCAGGCTTTTGAGCACGCTCATAGTCAACCTCCTGGGGCCTGTAATGTCCACCACATCTCCGACCATCTCTAGTGTCAACTCTGAAACTGGCACACTATTCTCCATACTCTTGTTGGCCAAACCAGATAGAATGTCATCAATTACCATAGACATGTGCGCAGTCCCTGGTTTCGCCATAATTGTCCAGCTTGCGAATTGCCGGACAAAGTTGCTTCCCCAACCAACGTCGAATTCCCATCCCACCACCAAGCTAGCCTCGCTCTTGTACTTCTGGGGAACCCAGTCATCCATAGATATTCCTTCACAAGAGACATCGAGATCGGCCCAAATGCCACCTTTATCAAACAATAGTAAATACCGCAGGAGATCAGCTTTCAGAATAGGAATTGTGAGACTGAGGTAAGTTTCGACAATATCTGGACGAGATGCAAACGCCTTCGCAACGTAGATATCTGCTGTTGCGTCGGTCATAAACTTCGATTGATAGTTTCGGTTGCTTTTTGTGCAGCTATTGGTCCATTCTTGTGTGCTGTTGCTGAATCCATTTGGTCCCAATTTATACCATATTATCTTTGGAATCTCAGTTGTTTGTCTTAGGTGTGTAGGCGTCGGTCTATCGCTGAAATACCAGATATGGTAGAAGGATGCGAGGGTGAACAAGGCGATGAACGTGATTGAACCGTAGAACACAAAACCTGACGGTGACCGTAATAGCAACATACTGCCCGTGTCAATGATTATTTTATGACAGTCACTCGAGAAGTGAAGTGTGATGATGTGCGGAAAAAGGATGCGTGCAGGGGGCTGAGGAGTGTCAGCTGAGCTACCCAATGTTGCTGCCAAGATGCGAGACGAATCCAAAATACGATCTAGGAGACCGTTGTGAACTACATCCCTCGCTCAATCTAGGTTCAGCTCTTCGGATGGCGGGTGTTTTTTTAATTCTTTTGCTTTTTGCTTTTTGCTTTTTACGTTTACAAGTTTAACCTTATTTTCTTGTTTTGATTTCTTGTCCAGCCGAGCCTGGTAATAGATTACCTATAGTACTATATTCAATAAAGGCCTTTAAATATAGTGTGTGCATCTTCGAGTGTCGTTCTGGAGAGTTTTCATATTGGTACTATATTGTCTCCACGTATATCACGTGATGTGTTGCATTAACATCAGCGCAGTGGTAACAGTTATCGTGTTCATTAAACGGCTTCCGATATCGCATTTACAATTTAATCTACAAAATCATTCAAATAAGTCCCTCAATGGCTCCTTCACGCGGAGTAAAAGCCAAGTTTGGGCCTTCATGACCAACCACAAACCCTTCGTACAGCTGAAACTCGCCTACTTTTTCACGACCATTTCCACTTCCGGGGCTCCCCCCACCCAGGTTTCCTGCACTCCCAGGAGCCCTGGTAAAGTCAAAACACCAGATTGTCCTAGCTAGCGTAAGGCTCATCTCCAAGTACGCCATGGACTTCCCCACACAGTTCCGATCGCCGATCAAGAAGGGGATGAAAGCGTGGCGCATAGCCGAAAAAGCTTCTTGTTGTGGATCTCGCGAGGCTTCTATCTCAGATGAACTAGAATCAGAAGTATGATCTGGTTGCAGCCATCTCTCCGGTTGAAACACGTATGGATCTGGGAAATATTGGGGGTCGTGGTACAAGGTGTAACTGCTGACTGCAACTTGAGTGCCAGGTGGAACAACGTAGCCATCAACCACGAGGGCTTCTCCGACAGCAATCGAAGAAGGGTCTTGTTCACGCCATGTATGTGCTAGCGTTGGAGGGGCCAAGCGCATCGTTTCGTCAATCACAGCTCGAAGATACTTGCAGCTACTGAGAGCTGGTCCTTGACGGATATCATCGACTGTTGTGAAAGCATCTCTGATCTCCTTGGCTAGACGGGTATATGTTTGTGGGTTCCCTGTGAGATAGAATAAAGCAGCGCTTATTGCCGTTGCTACCGTGCTCCCTCCAGCGCCAATGAACATGATGGCCTCAAGCCAAAGCTTCTCACCAGAAAGCCTCTGGTCGCCAGAAGTGAAGGCGTAGAAGTCATTCTTTGCGTCTTTGGGTATCTTCATGCGCGCCTCAACCATGACTTTTAAAGATCCGTGAAAACTATGGATGTCCTCTTGTCCGATGAGCCGTTCTATGAACCGGTGAAGAAAATGGAGACGCTCCCAGAAAAAGTACAATGTCATACTGGACCCACGTTTCTTGATTCCTTCGACTACGCCGCGATGTGTGGGGTCCATTTGTGTATTGAGTTGGTATCCAAAGGCTAGTTGGCCTATTACATCTACGGCCAGCCTTTCGGTTTGCGGGGATACATCTACTATTTTATTCTGTTGGCTTGCTTGGAATAGGGTACGGAGAAATATATTAATCTGATCTAACATTGTTGCTTCGAAAACGCGCATAGAACGGTCGGACAGTAGTGGAGCTATCAATTTGCGCTTCCACTGATGAACATCTTTGTCGATAGCAGTGAGTAAGCTCGATGCATTTCTATCTCTCAGTACCTGGTTGTAAGCTTTTCCTTTAGAAATGCGAGGGTTGTTGTATATGTCTAAGTGGAACACTTAGTATTGTGCGTGTCATTGTGATTTAAATGATTCCATAGACTCTACCTTGTATTGAAGCCGCACTGCTGAAGACAAGACGATTGGGTGCAACGCGCACAACAGTCCCTAATTACATTTGTTCCACTTAAAACCCCGTAATAATATCCTTGTGGTTGGCATATTGACTTACCATATTTTTGGTGAAGCTTCACACATGCCAAATGAAAGTCTCGGCGCCATATGTGCACGAAACTGTACGCACTGGTAATTCGTGCAGATATAGGGCCAGGGAAGCTTCTTAGAGGATGAAGCCCAATTCGATAGCTTAGACCTAATATGCCCTGTATAGCAAATGTTAATACAGGATACTGAAAATGAAAATGAATGTTCAGGTTACATACGAGCAGCGCCAGAGCCGAAAAGGAATTGCTCAGCAATGTAGAGAGAAGCGAAGCAAATGAGCTGAGTAACATAGCTGCACTACTCTTTCCAGCCTGAAAATAGAGGATCGATCTACACAAGTCTTACAAAAAATATGCCAAAGATAAGAGAAACACGAAGGTTATGCTAAAATACTTTAGGAAATAACCGTGAACTACTCTGCGAGTCCAATCTCCACCGTTTCCTCTTCCACTTTGACCAACTTCTGGCATTACTATGTTCCCAACAGGTTTCATTTCCCGAGGATGCAAGTTGCAAGTCGGACCTAGAGAACAGTCAATATCGACCCAACTATGCTGTGTAACGATAAGCAAGTAATGCCAAAGGGCCGGGTTTCCGGAAGGATTTAGATGCATGGTGTGTAAGTGGGTGTAGTAAGCAACGTGCATAAAAAAGGCACAATACGGGTACTGGAAACTTTACTTTCAGGGAAACTTTTCGGTTGCGTCAAGTGCACGCCGCATGCTCTCAGATGATTTAATTACGGGTCCCAGTGGCCCCAAGCCCTGGAAATTTATTCACAAAATAGATAGTGCTTAAGATCTTTGGTGAATTTTAAAACATCAACTAGAAGTCATACTAGACCAAGAGGTCCATAGTTGGTTCAAGCACAGTATTCATTGATAAGACTTGCGAGACTCTATCATGTTTTCTGATATTCACACGCTGAAAGCAAATAATTGTGCCAACAATTAAATGCTAAAGAGCATCACGCACCCGTCCAGGGGTGTTGGCGAGCATGCTCAGGAAGAGGATCACCCGACCGCGCCGAGGAAGCATCGTTCTGAGTATCAACTTCGAAAGTCTTCACAATCCCTCCACCGTGTTCGTCTTTTCCATTCATGGTCTTCATCTCCTCATTTGGGGGGCAATCTTCGCGACGCCCGCCATGCATCATAGCCAGCTCTGCAATACTGTCCATGGTTCCATCTTCTGTTCGTCGATACTTTCGCCTTCCAGGCATACTTCCAATCGTGCGCGGCCACGATGAAGAAGAGGTTGGTGTCCTACGTGGCGAAGACCTTGAGGAACTCATTCCCATCCATGTACGCATTGAAATTAGAAGGTGTGAGATCTTGCTGTTTTCGGAGAAGAGTTTCGGGAAAGCGGGGACGCAAAAGACGAGGAACATGCATGGGAATTCGCTAAATGCCCAGAGCAACAGCTGAGAGTATTTGTATGTTAGGTCAGAGTGAGGTTTGAGCGTGTACTCTGCGTTGACGGTGGCATATAGACGGCCCGAAGCAGACACAAGAACCCTAGAAAATGATTGATCAGAATTAGTTATTTCTGGGTCCATGCGTGAGTCGTCTCTGTTGTTTTAAATTCAACCGAGATTGGGTTGCCCGAGGGGAGTGGAGAAGAGGGGATACATACAAGAGACCGACTGAAAAAACAATCACGAGACCGAATCTGCGCTGCCGATTCAAATTAAGGTGCCAAACGATTCTTTGCGGAAGGATGAAAATGAAGACATCCAGCATAAGGTTCATCGAAGAAGTGGTCAAGTCACGCTTTCTTCTATCGATGCATTTACCTTCGACCCAGGGATGCCAGACTTTTTCGATCGGTTTACAGGTAAATATGCTAACAAAAAGCAGGCTGGTGTAAAACAACATGTTGATGGCAATCAGCGCGGTGCTGACGAAGAAGAAGATTCTGTTTGTGCGGTTCATGGCAAAAATTCGCTGCCACTCGAGGAGGATTGCGCTTTTAAGAAAGAACATGGCAATCGCATAAGATATAGAGAGTGAGTACGTATTCTGTTCCGATGCAAAAAGTAAGCAGGCGACGTTAGAAGACTAAGATGCCAAATCGTTGATCATAGAAAGCTTACCAAGCCAAATGTGATATGCATGCGACCGCGCAAGTCCCATTGATGTACAAAAAAGCCAATTCTATTACTGTAGTCGATTATACACCAGTATAAAACGATGATGACCAGCTAGAAAAGCGTCAGTGCCGCCGAAACATCAACACTACTATCTTGGATGACTTACATAAGCGATGATGCCGAAATCTAGTTCAACATCAGCGATTCATTCTACTTAGAGAGATTGCGAGGCATAACATGGTATTGTCAAAAATGGACATCAATCTATCTACTCACAATCCTCGATGTGTAAGCGTTTCGTTACGAAAGCGCGAGAGTAGATCCTCGCTACCAATGCCATAGTAGTAAGGGTGATAGATATGATGAGCAGAGCAAGAACCGCATTGTTTTGATTCTCCCCATGATCGAGATGGGCTTCTATGCCTGGTGGAGGTAGTGAAGCGGGACCGTTCAAGAAGCCTTTGATTTTGGCCGCCGCACTCATCGTTTGCCGAGAATAAATCTCAATGATTGACGCAAACGCAGTTGACGCAAGTGAAATCAACCCAATTGTATAACGGCTCGATAATGACAAACTATCCTAGATGATGAAGGCAATGAACAGGGTTTTGTATCTAGGTGTCTTTGCATGCTCAACCATGTATCGTATTCGGGCTTCTAAAACCTCACCGCGTTGGCTATCTTGGCAGCAGACTGCCAGGAAGTGAGATCCGTCGCAATTTACCGGTATATTACGGGATGGAATTCATGGGCTCAACCAAATACGGGAGCTGAATTTGCTGGAAGATGTTCGGAATTGAGCAGGATTTGAGGGGGTAGCTGTCAGCATGCATACGTTACAGGGGAGGGTACAGCGGGGAGTACAACGCCTCCCCGTTGGATTAGCTGACACCAATAAAGATGCAACAGAAGGCATAGAGAATTCGATTCTTGGTGATGAAGAGATCTTTACCAAACCCAAGGGGCGATCCTGCATATCTCGGAGCCCGTAGCCAATGTCTCATCGAAATGATGCCTGCTTGGGAGAGTGATCGTTAGGGTACTTGATTGCACCTGAAAGTGCCCAACATCAATATAGCACCAATCTTAATTTTTAGCCTGGCGAATGGATTGTATCTAGCGTGTATGTAGCTGTAGTCTTGAGAGGAGGATACCGTTTTTGTGCTTTCTTTCCGTCCTGACTACCACCTGCCTTTTCACCATTTTTATCGTTAGAATTCTTCTTCCATTAGCTATATAGGCTTCCTTCAAAAATCGCCATACTGATCAGACACGCAAGGTTAAGCGGAGAAAATGTCAATAGACACGGAAAAAATGATGAGCGAAAAGACCGCACACGCCACTACATCGTCAGACCCGGATTCTGACCACTCTGAATCAGTTGTTCAACACGCAGATGGAGAAGGCATCGAGTATCTGAAAGGGGCTCGCTACTGGGCCATCTCTTTCATGTAAGATTCTACGGTCTTCGGTTATCCGAAAACTATGCCAACGGTGTATGCCCCATAAGCGTACGCTAACCAGGTCGGCTCTTTAGGATTGCAACCGTACTATTTCTCACGAACATTGAAATGACAATAGCGAGTACTTCGCTGGTTGCCATCATAGATGACCTGGGTCACTTCGAACAGGCCAGTTGGGTCTTGACTAACTACTTCATTGGCTACGTAGGTATGTTGGTACAGTCGGGATTTTCTATCCCTCTCTCCACTACCCTCACGCTCATCGGCTGGTAGAGATGCAACTAAACAGCGCCAAACAGGTGTCATAGTGATCTTGGCAAAGCTTAGCGATATTTTGGGTCGTAAAGCCGTCACCATTGGTAGCATTGTAACGTTCACGCTTTTCTCAGCAGGATGTGGAGCCGCACAGACAATGACACAGCTGTAAGCTCTCCTCTTTTCATACTAATAGCAAAATAATAAAAAGCCACAACTTGGCAAGATAGATATTGAAGCTAATTTTGATGTAGCGTCATCCTTCGAGCCTTTCAAGGAGTGGGTGGTGGGGGCAGCTACGCACTAGCTACGATTCTCATCATTGAGTCGGAACCGCCTGAAATGTACGCTGATGCCGTGACACGATACGGAGTTGCAATAGTGCTTGCTCTCGTCTTAGGTCCAGTGGTTGGAGGTGCTTTTAGTGAGCACATAACCTGGCGTTGGATCTTCCTCATCAAGTAAGTTCTTCCTCTCCCTCCACATAACATGGCTGAGGCTGAACGAATAATCTCTCGAGACAATGACCAGTTGACATTTTTGGCAAAATTTAGCATACCGATGGGCGCTCTAGTGATTTTAGCTGCACTCATAGGCATTCCTGCGGGATTTCCATATCATGGTCGACGAGACACGCAACAAAAGAATGGAATGCCATCTATTCAAGCCGCAGCTAGAAATTTGTTGAGGCGGATAGACTTACCAGGTACAGTTCTAATCTTACTGGCTACGCTCTCCTTTACGGCATGCTTTCAAGAGGTTGGCTCCCGCTTCTCGTGGAACTCGGCTTTTGTAATCACTTTGATACCCGTCTCGGTACTTCTCTGGGTGCTTCTGCTAGCTTGGGAGCGACATGTCACTCTGGCCCAGAAGACCCGCGAGCCAGTTTTACCCTGGAGATTCTTCGCACATCGCAAAACACTTGGGCTGTTTCTGTAAGTAAAGATACAAAGATACCAGCAACCAGATACTCGTATACATTGTTAACAAACTAAAATTTGAAAACTTAGATGCTTCGCATTGGTAGGTGCGCCTCTTGCATGCACCAGTTTCCAGCTACCTCAGCGATTCATGCTGATAAACGGTCTGTCAAATTTCGATGCTGCCGTTCGATCCATGCCTTTTGGTGGATCTGCTGCAGTTGGAACCATAATCACTGGTCAACTAGCTAGCAGACTAAGGATACCGCTTATCTACATTATCATTGTAGGGGCCATATTACAAGTGGTGGGATTTGGGCTGTTGGGAACACTAAATGGGAATGTGAGGATAGAGCCCAGAATTTACGGGTATGAAGTGATTGCTGGGTTGGGGACTTCTTTTAGTTTTACTGGTTCACTGATCTTGGTGCCCTTTACTGTGGAGAAGCGTGATGGAGGCAAGTCTATTATTCCCCGGCTCAAGATAAGAGAAAACACAAAGACGCAGAGACTGACCGAACTTTAGCTGTGGCATTAGGCGCTGGTAATCAGTTCCGTGCCATGGGCTCCGCCATTGGCCTTGCGATAGTTAGTTCTGTGTTCAACGACTACGTTCTCGGGAGACTAGAGCTGCTTGGTTTCCACGAAGCACGGACCGGCATCTTCAGGCCATCGATGTTGCAAGCCTCCGCTGCAACATCGTTGGCTCAGCAGCAGGCGATCCGCAGCATCTTGACACAGGGTTACAAAAAACAGATGTGGACTCTGTGCGCCTTCGGTGCCGCCCAAATACCTGCTGCTCTGCTCATGTGGGCGAAAGAGCAGGTATTAGCGGCCCCCAAAAAATGAACGTCCAGTTACGCGTGCATTTCTGAAAAACATTCTATTTGAATCGGCATCCTTGTTGCAGTCTACGTAACTATCAGAGGATCACGTTGAGCGTAATATGAATCATAGTTTAAGTAACAAGGGTGCTTTCTATTCTCGTTCATGTTGTGCTCGGTTTCACTCCGGGCCGTGCCTTAGGATGCTAAAGATACGAGATATTGAAACCTGGCAATACGAGCTCACATTTAAGGAAAATAGCCACCAGAGGCCACTCCCGCGTATTGCTACTTCAAGAAGTAATAGAAATGTAAGACGGGTAGTGATAGATATTAGGCGAACATTTTGGGGGTCGAGTGCGATACGGATTAAGCAAACATAGGCTAAACTGGAAAGCAGGTAAACGATCGGGATGGCCGGTGGCTGTATATTCTCCACAGTCAAAATCAATATGTGGTGTAATTGAAGTGCATGCATGTGCTGAGAGGATACCTTATATGAAAAGAAGTCACTGTTACACGGATCTTACTCCATTGATGGAAGGCACAATACGGGAGAGGTGATGATTTTATACTATTAATCTACGGATTCTCATACGAATTGTATAATTTGGAGCATCTGTTAGGATATCTAGTACTAAGCCACAATCCACGTAATCAACACCAAATTTGCGTTCAAGTCCAAAAAATCATAGAGGAAAGTTCATTTGTTTCACTAGACATTTGGTAGTCCTATCTTCTTGGAACCACTCCCGTCATTTTCACTTAGCGGCGATCGCAGTATAAGCTGATCTTTCGTGCCGCAATCGGAACAGCGTCTGCTCGGCTAGAATTCTTCTCGGGATTCAAACACACAAGGCGTGGACATTGGGGTTACACTCAACGATCATTACTATGTGGTTACCGCCCGTGCATTCAGTAACCCGGGGGAGGGGGGGCTCAGCTTCGCTTCACCCCGTCGCATACTTACATACCTTGGTAGGTAGTGGACTGACAGAGCTTAGGATTTGCAGGGGGATGCGTTCTCAGGGGGATATAGAAGCTCGTATATGGAGATATTTGACCATCATGCAAGGTGTAGGAGGTAAAGTAGATATTGGATCCTACGTTGCATATCCACAGTACATCACAACCATTTACATCATCTCTTGCATATACGTACGGGTTTGCCCATCACCTTATTATTTGGAGCTCGCTAGGCTGAAACATGATTAGAATATGCGGTTTCAGTCTGGCTTCGCTCCCCGAAAATTGATTGCTGGATACACGAATATCTCATAGATGATGTCAATTGTCGAATGGTAGTGGTTGAGACAGTCAGTGTCTATACAGACACGTACAAAATTAGCTACATAGGGATATGTGTTTGCAAGGAGGATTGGTGCACAAAGTTCGAATACATATGTATCAATTAGCCCTTGATGAAATTCTGGTTCATGTGATCACTTAATACACGAAATTTCAAAGTTCTACGAAATCGGATTCACCATTTTGTACCTATCTTCATATATGTACTCTCCAACTAGTCGTACCTGAACACCCTATTGGGGGATTCGGGTCACGTGACACTATCAATATACAAGTTTATTGAACATCCATCACAATACATCTCCAAAACCATGGAACCGGTAGCCATAGTTGGTATGGCATTTAAAATGCCTCAGGAGATGACGGAAGAGGACAGCCTGTGGGATGTGGTTGCGAGCGGGCGGAATGTCATGACAGAATGGCCGTCAAGTCGTGTATCGATTGATGCGTTCCATAATCCATCATCAGTAGAGCCATTGAAGGAAACGCAGAGCTATCAAATACCCCGGGGAGGACACTTTACGTTGGACGATCCGGCGGTTTTCGATGCCCCCTTCTTCTCTATTTCCGCTCGAGAGGCGGTAGCGATGGACCCGCAACAGCGGTGGGCGCTTGAGACAACCTTCCACGCGCTAGAGAATGCGGGAATAAGGCTAGAAGACGTGCGAGGGAGCAGCATGGCTGTTTTTGCGTCATCCATAGCGGATGATTACTTGAGGATGCTGGCCAAAGATGCAGATACGGCTCCGCGACACAGTGGCACTGGCGTCACCTCATCGTCCTTGGCTAACCGTTTGAGTTGGTTTTTGGATGCCCGAGGGCCAAGCATATACGTGGACACAGCATGCTCTTCTGGGCTCGTCGCACTGGATCTGGCCTGTCAATCCATGGCGCGTGGTGACGCCACTTCCGCTCTCGTCGTGGGCAGTAGTTCCCTACTCTCCCCGGAACCCACTGTATTGCTGGGAAATCTGGGATTTCTCTCGCCTGATAGCCGCTGCTATAGCTTTGATGAACGTGCCAACGGCTACGCACGTGGTGAGGGAATCGTCGCGCTGGTTGTGAAGCCCCTAGCCCTAGCCCTAGCCTCCAACGATTGCATCCGTGCCGTGGTGCGAGCAACCGGATGTAACCAGGACGGTCGCACCCCTACATTGACTCAGCCTAGCGCAACTGCTCAAGAGAGCCTCATACGCCAGGTTTATGAGAAAGCAGCGTTACCCTTCGACCAGACTCGCTACTTCGAGGCCCACGGCACGGGCACGCAAGTTGGGGATCCCATAGAAACCACTGCCATTGGAAAGGTCTTTGGCACCGTTCGTTCACCCAAGAATCCACTATATGTGGGATCTATTAAAGCTAACGTTGGCCATTTGGAAGCCGCCAGCGGTTTGGCTGCCTTGGTCAAGTGTGTGTTGGTCTTAGAACGGGGCACTATTCCACCTGTGGCTCTCTTCAAAAATCTCAACCCCAATATCGATGCTGCCCTATATAATCTAGCCATTCCCACAAAATGTGTTCAATGGCCTTCAAATGATGACGATGACGATGACGATATCTGCCTTCGTCGCATTTCAGTGCAAAGTTTTGGCTTTGGTGGCACCAATGCGCATGCCATCGTCGATGACGCTGCGAGCTACCTACGCAGCCAAGGGCTGACTGGCCATCACCAAGTTCTCGAAGAATCGAGAAAACAATATGAAAATCAAACAAAAGAGTGCGAAAAGAATCAACATCAACAGGGAACACAGCTACAACGTCTCCTTATCTGGAGCGCCGCCGATGCTGGAGCTCTTGACCGCATGTCACAAGCCTATCTCGAATATTACGAGAAAAATGTAGCTGGAAAACCCGATATACTATGTCGTCTATCTTATACACTAGCTTCCCGTCGTTCCTTAATGTCCTGGCGTAGATTCGCCGTAGTCGACCTGGATGACGACAAAGCCTTGTCATTATCTGCCATGTCCAAACCTGTACAGGTTTCCAAAGGAAGGTTGCCAGCCATCGCGTTTCTCTTTACTGGCCAAGGTGCGCAGTATGCTGGTATGGGGATGGAATTGATGCGCTATCCTGCATTTGCAGAGAGCTTGACCAGGGCTGATGACATTCTGCGCCGTTGTGGGTGCATGTGGTCTATTTTTGACGCTATTCAAGACCAAGAGAACATCAATAGCCCAGCAGTGAGTCAGCCTCTGTGCACTGCGCTACAGCTCGCACTGGTGGAACTTCTCTTCTTTTTTCATGTAGTTCCCGATGCTGTTGTGGGTCACTCTAGCGGAGAAATAGCAGCTGCATATGCAACAGGCGCACTTTCTTTCGAATCGGCATGTCGAGTTGCCTACTACCGTGGTCAGGTGGCTGAAATTGTTCGATCTGCATCTCTTTCAGACCCAGGTGCCATGCTGTCAGTGGGCCTGGGAGAATCACAAGTGGCGTCTTATCTTAAAGACACTCAGATCTGTGTGGCTTGCATCAACAGTCCATCCAATGTGACGCTATCTGGCCCCGCTTTCTCCCTTGAAGTCCTTCGGAATTGCTTCGAGGAGCTGGGAATATTTGCTCAGATCGTTCGCACTGGGGTCGCCTATCATTCGCCTGCTATGCAATCTGTGGCCTCCAAATATCTAAATTTGATGTCCAAGTTGAAGCCCGCCAGCGATGCCTCTGAGTTCAGCATTCCAATGTTTAGCTCTGTAACAGGTCATCAGATAGATTTACAATCATTATCACAGCCGCAATACTGGTTAGAAAATTTACTCTCACCAGTCAAATTTGTGGATGCGCTCCAAGGACTAGTCAATGACAGAAATCTCTCCTCATCCGCTATCACGGATGTTATTGAGATTGGTCCACATGCAGCACTACGACGGCCTGTGAAAGATACTGTGTCTTCGCTCAGCTACCATTCAATGCTACAGCGATCGAAATCGTCGCTAAATACTACTTTGGAGCTTGCCGGCACCCTCTTCGCACTCGGGAGTGGCATCGATGTGACTGCTGTCAATGGTCACCACGAGGATGCCGTAACGCCTCAGATTTTGACGAACTGTCCAGCCTACCTATTTGACCACAGCAAGCGGTATTGGGCTGAGTCACGACTGAGCAAAGACTATCGATTGCGAAACCGTTCATCAGGTCATATGCTTGGTAAACCGGCAAATGATTGGAACCCACTAAAGCCACACTGGAGAAATTGGCTGTGTACAGAGACCTTTCCCTGGCTGAACGATCATACAATCGACGGTGTGAATATCTGCCCAGGAACTGGTATGGTTGTCATGGCGATGGAAGCCGCCAGCCTAGTGGCAAAATCTCAGGGATTGGAGCTTTCAGGCTTTCTTTTGAAGAACGTACGATTTATTGCACCCATTATCGTTCGAGACAGTATTCAAGACGCGACCGAAACCGTGGTTGAGCTGAAGCCTGTCCAGAATGAATGGGAGAAGAATTCTACCCGCTATGATGCAGTCATCTACTCTTATTACCAAGGGACCCCCAAGATATGCTTTAAAGCTGAAATCCATCTACAAAAGCGTGACAGCCATCCTATGTTGCCAACATGGATTAATCAGACTGCCCACGAACACAACCGAGTCCGCCAACAGTTCCAGAAGGCTGCGACGGAATGTCAAGTTCCTATTGATCAACCGTCATTCTACTCTACCTGTAGCAAAAGTGGCCTAAAATATGGTACAGCATTCTATTTACTGAACGATATATATACCAATGACAAGGGTACATCAACTGCGCGCATAGATATGCAGTCAGCACAGAAACACCATGGTTATGCAGACAGCCCTGTGCATCCAGCAGTTCTCGACGCACTAATACAACTAGTAATCGCGAATTACTTCAAGAGAAGTTCAGAGGAACTTACAACCTCAGTCCCACACCAGATTGACAATGTGTGGGTCTCGGCCAATAACTGGATTGAACAGACAAACACTGTGAATGTTCTTTGTTCCAGCCGTGTCACTACAAAATCCCGTTTTGTCAGCAAGGGCTCGTCCTTCCATACAGCCACTGACAATAACGGTGCCGTTTTATGCATGATGGAAGGTCTTGTCCCCGCCCAGGTAGCTCAGAAAATCCAAATCGAAGGTGATCGTGAGAATCGCATATTGCTTCACAGCATCGAGTGGAAACCCCAGTTGAGCTCTCTGGACTGTCGACAACTTCAGCAATTATGCTCAGCAGGTTTCATTATGAACAATGACCCATCCATCAAGACCTTCTATCCAAAGTTAGAAGCTGTGATTCGCATGTCAGTGCTGAACACTTTGAGACACCTCTCAGTGGATGATCGTAACCGGGCATCGAAGTATTTGCAAAAATACATCGCTGCAATGGAACATCAGTTTTGTTGCCAGTCATATGATGCTGACCAGCTCAACGCCCACGCAATCGAGACAATCTTGCAAGAGTGCGAAAGCGAGCGGCCATCATGGCGCTTATTTCCAGCCGTCGCTAGAGGACTTCCTTACATTTTGAAAGGCGAACTCGATCCCTTAGAAATTGTATTCAAAGGGAATGCCGCAAAAGACTTTTACGCCGATCAAATGATGAGATTTTCTACTGACACTCGTCTTCAAACATACCTGGATCTAGCCACACATGAGAATCCTGGGCAAAAAATCCTTGAAGTGGGCGCAGGAACTGGTGGATTGACGCGGCTCATCCTCAATGTATTGCACAATCTTGAGGAAAAGAATGGCCAAAGGCGCTTCAACGAATACACATATACAGACCTCTCACCAGCCTTTTTCGAAAACGCGAAGAAAGACTTGGAAGATTTTCAAGACAGAATGGTATATCGGAAGCTGGACCTTGAAGATGACCCTGTTAAGCAAGGTTTCACTGGTGGCAGATATGACATGATCATTGCTGGTAGCGTTCTCCACGCTACATCCGACCTCAAAGCTACTTTAACAGGCCTTCGAAAGCTACTAAAACCCAATGGACATCTTATCTTACTGGAGGTTACGCCACTCGATAACACATGCGTCAATGTCGCATTTGGGTCACTCGAAGGATGGTGGCTTGCCAAAGAAGACTATCGCCGCCATTCTCCCTTGGTCAACGAGATGCGCTGGGAGCAGCTTCTTCTTGAGAACGGATTCTCGGGTATCGACATGTTGATGAAAGATTTCGAGGACAGAATATGTCACTTATCTAGCATTATGTTTTCCACTGCAGTTACTGTTCCGGAGGAAGACTTTGAACTGATTGAGAGTCCCGGCAAAGATGACATAATTCTGATCATCAATCCTAGCTGTGCAGCACAAGGAAAGCTAGCTCTCGAAATTCTTGGTCAACACCAAAATGCACGCATAATGCAAGCTAGGCAAATAGCCGAGTCAACAGCTGCATTATGTCCATCTAGTATTGCTGTATTTCTGTTGGAGCTTGAAGCACCCATACTTTCGACCCTTGACGAAAAGGGGTTTTCGATGATGCGCGCGTGTATTCAGAAGTCTAATAATATTCTGTGGGTCAGCTCTGTCAATAAGAACAACATCAAAAGTCACCAGCCATCGCTCTCGGCTTCAGCCGGCTTTTTACGATCTATCCGAAATGAACACAGCAACAAACATATCGTCACTCTGTCTTTAGAAACGTTCGCACCCGGGAATGAGGAAGCCTTGCTGTCAGAAATACTCAAGTCTTGCTTTCTCGACCAGCACAAGACCACCGAGGTGGAATTCGTGGTTCGTGATGGTGTCTTGAATATCGGCCGTGTCAAGGAAGAACTTGAACTTGACGAAAAGTGCAGATCTCACGTGAAGCCGAAAACTATGTCCGAGCCGTGGGGAAGTGGTCCGCCGTTGAAACTCGAACTCGGGCTACCTGGTCGACTGGATACCATGCGATTTTGTGAGGACGTGCGGCCGGCGTTGGATCCTTACGAGATCGAAATTGAAGCCGTTTCGATGCCAATCAGTTTCCGCGATATATTCGTTGCCCTTGGCAGATTTGCCAATGAGCAGATAGGACTCGAGTGTGCAGGCATTATATCGAATGTTGGACAAGCATGTACCTCAAAATTTCAACCTGGTGATCGCGTCGTGACGATTTCTCTGGGTTCTTTTAGAAGTTATCCGCGCGTACTCGCTCAAAATGTCTTAAAAATCCCCGATAACATGACCTTTCACGATGCTGTCGCGAGCATGAACCCCGGAATGACTGCCTGGTATGCTTTGGAACACGTCGCTCACTTGCGGCAAGGTGAAAGCATTCTCATTCACGCAGCCGCTGGAAGCACAGGGCAACTAGCGGTAAAGATCGCCAAGTACCTGGGTGCCGAAGTTTATGTTACAGTCGGATCCGAGGCAAAGAAGAAATTGGTTATGGACCCTGACGGCCTCAACATACCGGAATCGCACATCTTCTTCAGCCGAGACACATCCTTTTCCAAGGCACTTATGAGAGTAACGAATGGATACGGAGTGGATGTGGTGTTCAATTCATTATCAGGACAGGGTCTACTTGCGTCTTGGGAATGTGTTGCCCCGCATGGTCGCTTCATTGATATCAGCAAGTCGGATATCATGGCGAACAGTACACTTCCAATGAATGGCTTCGCCCAAAACGTCACATATTCATCGGTTGACTTGGAGCACATATTACGATCAAAGAGCAAACTCATCCGCGAATTGATGCAGAAAGTCCTTGATCTTATAGTAGAGAAGAACTTTGGTGGTGGTCCAAAACCCCTGCATATCTTCCCAGCCTCTGATGTACAAAAGGCATTTCGCTATATACAGAGTGGTGGAAATACCGGACGCATAATTGTCGAACTGAACCCTACCGAAACTGTTGAGGTAAGTGACAAAATCTAGATGGTAGGACAAGATCTAACGTAACCCAGAAATTTATCACATGTAGAAGCAAATGGCAATTCCGTGCCGACGCATCCTATCTCATTGCTGGCGGTCTCGGCGGAATCGGACGAAGTGTCCTCATGTGGATGTGCGATCGAGGGGCCAGGAACCTAATCGTTCCGTCGCGCTCTGGGCCCTCTTCGCAAGCTGCACTTGACGTGATGGCGCAACTAAAGGACAGAGGAGTGAATATCATTGCACCAAAATGCGATATCGCATCATATGATGAACTAGCCAATCTTCTTAAAAATTGCGCCAACATGCCTCCCATCAAGGGATGTATGAATTTGGCTATGGTGCTCCAGGTACGGTTGTAGTCATGAGACATTCAAGTATGCCTGCTAAAAATGGGAATATAGGATGCTATTTACGACAACATGACACACAAACAATGGGAGGGTGCTATACGACCCAAAGTCAATACAGGCTGGAATCTCCATCTCTTGTTGCCACACGACATGGACTTTCTCGTTCTTATTTCGTCGCTGGCAGGCGTATATGGTTCTCCATCCCAGTGCAACTACGCGGCCGGAAACTCGTTCCTCAACGCTCTCGCCCGAATGCGAGCCTCGCAAGATTGTTACAAGACGACTGTTTCCATTGATCTCGGTTGGATGCAGAAGGTTGGTATCATCGCGGAGCGTGCCGAATACCGTCGCTTCCGCGAGAGGATCCGCGATATGGTCCCCTTGCAAGAAGAGGATCTTTTTTCCGTGCTTGAGCACTACTGTGACCCGGCATTGCCTCGTATCACTCCCGAAAAAAGCCAGATCCTCCTGGGAATGATGACACCAATCGACTTCCTTTCCCGTGGAGAACAACCACCGCGCGCTTTCGATGTTCCCCTGTTAGCACCCTTCGACGCATTACGCTCATCATCTTCGCTATCAGCTTTGAACCAAGGAAAAGATAGCGACAGGGATGACCATATCTTAATGCAAGCCTTCTGCCAAGCTAAAGATCTTCCATCCCGTAGCAAGGCTGTGGTCCAGGTGCTCAAAAAGAAACTCACCATTGCGCTAAGCCTAGATTCGTCCAACGAGATTGATGAACGTAGGGGGGTGGCGGACTATGGCGTCGATTCACTCATTGCGCTGGAACTACGCACTCTCATTTCGCAGAGCTTTGGCGTTTCGGTGGCTGTGTTCGAGATTATGGGTGCTGGTTTGGATATCGCAGGACTGGGAGAGATGATTGCAAAGAAGGTACAATTGGAAAAGGTGAATGGCAGTGAAACTTCTTCTTGATCTAAGAATTGGGGCGCTATGGGAAAGAATGATTTTCATTGTTCGGGCTTTCTTTCTAGGTCTACTGGCAGACATATGGTATTCAGGTTACTATTGGTACATGTTGCATTTAATTTAATTCTTGCGATTGTATCATTTTATAATATCTGTATGTATTGAGAGTAGCGATTAAAAATCTGAATTAGGTCTGAGTTACATCTTTTGTCAAATATTTCCAATGGAAGCTAGTTAATTAGATATAATAGTGTAACAGAAATCCAGGGCCGAGAAATTCATAAGGAAAGACGATAACTAATGGACAGCTGTTGTATCAGCACATAGGATTACAATGGTATCATCTGAGGGCATCTTGCCAACGGACCACGATATTCTGGTAATATGACAGATAGTCACCCATTACCTCATAAGCGGATCTCTCTCACCCTCTGGATTTGTAGGAATAATGAGTGTAACATGCTTGTAGCATGTTTCGAACCCCTCATTTAAATCCAAACAATGTTCATCGATTTCCGTGCTGGGAGTATTATTGCTGTCGTCCTCTTCATCGCCACTGTTACTATAATCATCGCTGTCATCATCAGGTGTATTTTTATCCTCATAATCTTCGAGGGCACAGAAGGTTAGTCGATACTTTTGCGTCTACCAGAATATTGAAAAGAAAACACCTTCCATACGAATATAAGTCTTAGAAACTAAGAACTGGGTCTATGTTAGTCAATCCATCTGCGTGTGCTGAGTTTCAGTTACTAGATTTTCTCCTAATATCCACATTACTGATACTTTACATGTCTGGATAATCTATTATCTTAGTGATTGTTTATGAGTTAGTGCGTGGGCAAGGAATGATCGTGATGAGATGTAATGGGAGAAGCGATGAGTGTTGAAGTGGGGAATTTTAGAAAACAACCAATACCAGCAAGGAAGTAGACTGCGCATTCAAACACCACCTACCCGGTGCCTCACTTCTTCAGGTCTAAACTATAGCTTCAATTCCCAAAAGGAACTCCTCTAGCTATCACCACGTAGGCACCTGCTCAAGAACCGCAACAGGTTAGAGAAGATATCAAGCATGAAGGTGTTTCTGGAGTAATACGTATATATTCTTACAGGTATTATATGCAATAGTGTAGGATTTTCATTGATTGGCACAAAGGCATTTACAGTCTATTTTGTAGAGGTTTCAGCGCCTCTACAATAAATTTTAACTTGGTACAAAGTCTACTTCAAATGCCAAATGTTATCAATTATACATGTGTGTGCTTGATCATTCGAACTATAGTCACCTACATCACATATTTATTGCCTATTAATTTATTTCAATCACAGATGGTCAAAAGTAGGAGAATTCGCGCAATTCCTGTTCTACTTATTTCCACTAAGGTAACCTACTTTGTTTATTATGGACCTACCAGAAAGAAATCAACAAGCAGATCAAGCTACTAATACAAAAACTAAGCTCCCAACAAAACGTGATTGTTCCATTTTCGTTGCTGATGTAATACATGATCGTCACCTTTTAGCCTAATAAGATGGAGAAATATAATACCATAACACTAACAACTTTAGGATTTGGTAACGGTGCTGATGTTCAAGGGTGAGACATTTTCTACTTAGAGGCTGCATCAACTTTTTTTTCTCTCTCATTACCAATAAATGTCTTGGATATGTAACTGCGATCATAATCGGTTCAGAGGCTCAGATGTGATTAGGACATATGGAGCAACCGTTGGACTATTCGCTCTCTCGAGACAAGAAATTGTACAACTGGTGCAAAGCCATCCGTGAGACATCCCGCTCAAATAGTTGTGGATCTAGAGAGCTCCCGACTCTACGCTCCTGGAATACATGCATGCAGAGGTGCATTGTGAATAGGAATACTGATTGGTGCCCCGACACTGTGAGCCCGGATCTCGGGATTTTACCCAAGGGCCCCCTTCACTTGAGAGTCTTCTTCGCCAATAGTAGCTGTTCCAAAGATGTCTACTTTAAGTACTATGGGCATGCCCATAATCTGGCTTTCAATTGTATGCCGCTGGTAACCCTGTAGCCTACTGTACAAAATGGAGAGGTTTGAGTGTTCGCTTCCACATGATAAGTGAAATCGAGAACCAAGGGCATGGCATTAGGCCTGGGTGTCATTTTGAGTTTGAAGGACCTAACATGACTATTTATCTCGCGTAAGATAGAACTGTAAACGTATGAGATCCAACTTCAGCTTGTGAATTTTGCATGTGTCCAAAGCCTTTCTTCCACGGGGCTGTGCGCAGCTTTCAAGGCTGTGCATGAACGCCACATCAGCCGCCGCACCACGGCATCGATTCATGCATGAAATTTCACGCTTGCTCATATCCCAGCCATCACAACATTTTCGGGAATCCCGCCCCGTGTGCTTGGTAGGCCAGTAGTTTTCGCTCGTTGAGCACAAATGTGGTGGCTTCGCAACCTGACTGAGGATGAGGATGAGGATTTGCATACACAGATGCTCCATGGTGGTACAGCAGTCCACAAACGTTGGAAAAATGTGCTTCCGGCAGCCTCAATCTCCTTCCTCTTTAAGTCTCTGCTTGAGCGGTGGGCTGGCTGAATTGGCGCACATGCTGAGAACGACTAGGGCATCACACATCATCCGCGTTACTGCTTGTAGTAATCTAAAGTCAAAAAGCTGAGCGGCCTCGCCGTTCTGGAGTGGATATAGAACGGTTCTAACCGAATTAGGCTAGACTCAATCCTTCCCGCCCGTATCATGACTGATTGGGCTAGCCATCAGGGCCATTCAGCTGCGGCGAGCAGGGCTGGGACTGTTCGTGAAATTGGGTGCCGAGTTTAACAAAAGCTGTGCCTTATGTGCCTCAGAACTGTGCCGTAACAAGTTCCTCCTCCTTGCTCCAAACATTTCGAGTCCGGCGTGCTCTGCTGTTTGCTTTCCTTTTGTCTCCTTCGTGAACGCCAGCCCTTCGTTTTATTCCGTTCCCTCGTCGACTCTTTCGTTCTCACCAAGAAAGACTACATACCATCACATCATGTCACGGGTGCGCGTATCCAAGCGTGAGGACGTAACCTTCAATGGAACCTGCCCGTCAGGAGGAACGTGGTATGCCTGCCCGGAAGGCTCAAAGTCACGTTTTGTTGGCTGCTGTGGTGCAGACCCTTGCTCTACAGGTTGTTCACAGGGAAACATACAGACGGTCAGCTTCGACGCAACATTGAACATTACGTTCCCAGATGCCAGCTGCGGGTCCGCGAGTAACTTCTACACTTGCAGCACAGGTTCTGATGGACTTGTTGTGAGTACGCCTTTCTGGGGTTGCTGCAAATCAAATCCATGCGAGCAACAACAAAAATGTCCAACTGGTGACCTGGTGCCCGCATTTATGGAACGGTCAGAGCAGTTCATAGCGTATGTTGGAGCGACAAACACAAGCTCCCCAACATCATCTCCAACACCAGCGGCAAATGCAACCTCGACGCGTACCGTTGTGCTCATTGGTGGCGCCATTGGAGGAGGACTCGGGTTGGTAGCAATCATTGCTGCCGTGATATTCTGTCTTTATCGCCGCCGGAGAAATCGTCGCCAAAGGAATGAAGTGCTCGAAACTGGACCATCCGAGACAACGCCCATGAACGAGAAACACGGCCGTCATGCATCGATGCATTCTGATGGTAAGTTCCACTACCTCAAAACTGACAATGAAGAGCACTGACCAGCGCCTCCAGCACCCCCAGAATACGCTTCTCCAAACCCCAACTCGTACCCGCCCTCGCCCGCGTTTCCGCCTCGCTTTGAACACCAGTCCCAAGATATTCAGGAATTGCCTGCTGAGTATTTGTCCATTAGCCACAAGCCATCACGGCCAAACAGACTCTCTGAGCTTCCGGTAACTGCAGCGCCTGGCTCCTCGACTCCCAGCAGGCTATCGGAGCTTCCGGCTAGCACCTCACCTACTTCTACAAATCAACCGAGGATTTCTGAGCTACCGACTGCAGGCGCATGGATGGCCGAATTAGAGAGTCCGCAACCGTCACCTAGACCACAACATGCTGCATTCAATCCGCACGGCTTTCGTGCAGAGCTAGACAGCCCACAACCCTCACCTAGACCACAAAATGCTGCATACAATCCCACCGGTATACACGCAGAGTTGGACAGTCCACAGCCTTCACCTGCGCCGCAATACGCTGCATACGTTTCCCCAGGTGCAAGAAATGAGATGCCTTCTACCAACAGCGAGGAAAATGGAAACAGAGGATTGCTTTAAACTATAAGGACTAATTAATTATAAGTCTATCTTACCTATATACCCGGATATCCACTTGAATGTTTCCTACTAGTAAAACAGAGCTATTACGATAATAATACAAAAGAATTTGTACATTCCACGAATGAAAGGTGTTCGGGTGCAATCGTGTCATTATTGATTCTAGTTTTCCATCTCATTTCATTTCATCAAATACTCAAGCTATACCCAGTTGATATAGAAAGAATAGTTTCTAAGAGTCCCCTCAGATTTAATGAACCTACCCCTACCGTTTCCTTGAACATACCCAGCGTATGTTCCTATTTCATCTCGCGCATTCATTATAATCCCAGGGTTTCCTCGAATTTGAAATTCATTGGTGATATCAATTGGTGAATAGAGGATCTGCCGTTGTGTCTATCAATGACAACGTTAAGAATTGGTCCCTTGACGATGTAGTCAAAGGCCACATTTTTCGACTTCCTGGGTAAATATTAATTCCCTTTTGTCTTCTCTAGAAAGTAGAAGTTTGTTAAATTCATGGTTGATGAGGAGAAGCAAGGATTCTCACCACCTCTGAACAGCATGCGTCACGTGCTAAGAAGTTGCCATATCAAATTCTCTTCTCTAAAATCTTACAACATCAAATCCGGCAAATCATTGGCGATAGACCTTATTTATTACTCTGAAAAATAACGCAATTCAAGCCTCCATTCGAGTACCATGGGCGAGGTTAAGTGAAACTCAATGGTTTCGATCTCTTTGCTTACCAGACTTGGACTTAGTGCGAGCGATCGAGTGTATGGATGGATTATATTAAGGATAATCCTGGTTCTATAACTGATAAGATTTGGCCGTCGAAAGTAGACTTTATCGGCTTGAAGCCATCGGTAACCTACTACTAACTTTATATGACTCGATGCTAATAAATCATCCTTAGCCAACCAATAAAATACTAACGGGATCACGTGCACATGTACAACACTAACCGAGATTATCATCTGGGAATTGCGTGGGGGACCCTACACATTGAAACCTATTTGCACTGACGCTACACACTGCAGTCTGGGATGAACCTTATCTGCAGGATGTTGGTGAATACTTTAGATTCACTGCAGTGAAAATATGATACCCATCTCCACCCGATTCTGACGCATCTGCGTTTCTACTCCTCCCAATGTTTTTGCAGGGAAATGATGAATAGTTCATGCCACATCGGCCCATTTAATATGGACTTGTGCAGCACGTCTTCCCGCTCGAGAATCCTCAACTGCCTCCAACGTGGTAGCGATTAGTACGCTTTAACTTCTACCATGGAGTCTCAACGTAATTTAGAGATATCCGAACGAGACATTTCGTGACTAGATATGCTGAGATCACGTCTTTTTGTTAGCTTTTTGGGCAAAAGTGTAATATTAGTCATCACCCTGGTCATGTCTGGTCATTTGATCTAGGTTTGTGGATATTTCGAGAAGGGATTATTTATTATGATTGGACATGTATAACCATAAAGAAGATTGGCGATATACAATAATTCCAGTTTCTACTTCATCTAAGCTAGTTCGCATGGTACGTTTATATTTAGTAATAGGTAGTAATAAATCCCACATATCATTCCCGCACTTCATTGCCCTTGGGCAAGAAGATCTCAGTGATAGTCTTGTGAGACCTCAAATCACGGGATTTCTATCCAAGTCAAGAATATCTATGTCTAGCTGTTGATCATTGTCCTAAGCTTGATCATGAGCGAGCAACATTCAATGACCCAACCCACGTTTTCCTTTTTACTATTCTTTCTTGATCTAGATGTTGATTTTGCTGCCTAAACCGAAGGGAAACACAAATTGAATGACTACCTCGCCGAAGATCAGGAACCTTGCTTACTACTCTCCATCACATTTAGCACCAAGTCCTTCAGTGTTTCTAAACTACTTGTCTTACTCAAGAGCGTCAAAAACGGTACATCCACGACAAGTGTTTGATAGAACCATGTTCGAAACTCGGCCGCAATCATACTGTCCATGCCATACTCGGCAAACGGCTTCTTTACATCCACGGATTCGTACTTGATGAGCGTCAAGTTTCCGAACCGCCGTTGGATGAACTCCATAACAGCCTCGGAAAGGGTCTGGCCCGCTTCAATGCCTGCGGCGATTTGTGTAGGGAGATTTCCGTCGGAGACATGACGAAGGACGTCTTCCTGACCATCTAGCGCGCTGGAGAGTAGATTGGCGCGTGGGTCATCCAAAGTAGGGTTTGTGCCTTCGAAGCCTTGTTTGCGCAACTCGCGGAGGCCCATCGGTTCCAAGCCGGTAAGGATATGCGCCTCAGCTAGATTATCATATGGGTGGTGCATCCCCACTGTTGAGTTAGCAGAAAGCGCAATGTCGATGATCTGGATAAGTTCATCTTGGTCGATGGCCTGGATACCCTTGCGTAAGAGAAGAGCTTCGATTTCGGGATTCTCATGTAGATACCCGACTTCGGAGATCATTCCTAGCCCGACTGATACAGCGGGAAGGCCTTGGCTGCGCCGGAATCTTGCAAAGAGATCGAGGAAGTGATTTCCAGCACAGTAGTTCGATTCTGTTGCTGTGCCTACGCTGCCGGAAATGGAAGAAGTCATTAAAAAGAAGTCGAGCTTGGAGTCGCGGCCCGATTTGCGGAGACTGTTATGTAGATGCCATGTTCCTTGGACTTTTGGATCAATACCAGTGTGCCAGTACTTATTTGGCATTGTAGTAAAGAGGGATTCCTAGGAAATTGTGAGTTATTGGCCGTTTCGGGTGGATGAACATGACTTACATTGAGACCCATGGCAGCCTGCACAACACCGCCGATATCACCTTGGGCAGCGTCCACGACAGCATCGACATCTTCCTTACTGCAAACATCACCTCGGACGACAATGCACTCAGCACCAGAAGCCTCGAGATCTTGGATCAAGTTGCGTGCCGCAGGCTTGTCAATACCCGACCGTCCAAGGAAAGCAAACTTCTTCGCCCCGCGCTGTAGCATCCAACGGGATAGTGTGCGCCCAAGACCACCTAAGCATCCAACCATAATATAACTCTTATTGCTGTCGAACCGTGTCTCGTGCTTCAGGAGTTGGACTGGTATCTTGGAGTCAGGATTCTCGAGATTGATAGTCACCTTCCCCATTCGATTCCGCGAGGAGAAGAATCGAAGCGCCTGCGTTGCCTCCTGGACGTCAAATACCCTGAGCGACTCAAATCCTATAATTTTCCCCTCACGATACAATTTCATGGTATCACAAAGGAGTTGATTCCAGACTACGTGCAGCTTTTCATTGGTGGTGTGATAGAGATGGGACAGGTCAAAAGCCGTGAAGGTGGTATTCTTGAGGAACTGGTCCATTTCAAGGCTTCCCGCTGTTATCAAGTCCATCTTTCCAATCTCAACAAAACGGCCACATTCAGCAACACAGCGCCATGTCGCGTGCAGTTGGTCTCCGGTTAAGGAATTGATGACTACATCGACGCCATGACCATCTGTTTCCTGGAGGATTGCTTCGAGGAACGATGTATCCTTGGAGCTGAAGATATTGGAAGGCTTCACCCCAAAAGTTTCGGCAAGATATTTTTTCTTCTCGTCAGTGGAGACAGTTGTGAACACTTCAGCACCGGCCTGTTGAGCGATCTGGATGGCGGCCATGCCCACACCTCCAGCACCTGAATGAATCAGTACCGTCTCTCCAGCCTGGATGCGGGCCCGGTGATGCAGCGCATAAATAGCAGTCGAATAAACCACCGGAAGCACTGCACAAATGTCGAAATCCTCTCCATCTTGTAGCTTGACGCACGCCCACTGTGGCACTGTTTGATATGTTTGGAAATGCGACGGGGCCATGACGACAACCCGGTCACCAACCGCAAAATCTTTAACCTGAGAGCCAACTTCCTCAATGGTGCCAGCATATTCGTTAGAAGAGTTCGCATCTTTCACATCGACTTTGCCTGCGAGAAGGTAGAAGTCCTTCGCGTTCATTCCCGCTGATGCGACTTTGATACGCACGTGTGTTGGCGCTATGGATGTGTAAGACCCTTGTTGTTTGTAGAAAATCGTGTCGAATTGGCCCACATTGCCAATTGCCAAACGTACATTCCCGGAATCTTTCAGGGCTAGAGTTGTTGTCTCCAAGCCTTGTTTGGCTCTGAAGGCCCCATTGAGCCCGTTGTCTGGTGCAAATCGACTAACGTGTACCACGTTGCGGTATTGCACGAATTCCAAGTCTGGATATCTCCCTTCTTGCACTAGAACCGACAGAAGGCGGTGAGTGGTCGTGAGTACATGTGTGTCCGGATTGTCGATATCGTAGGTGTAAAACTTGAGAGACGGCTGTTCGAGCACTAAAGCCCTCGCTAAGCCAGACACAAGTGAGAAGTTTGGCCTGGCTCCCTCCATGATGTTGCCATTGGTGAGCCACACAATCGTCCCTGCTCTGTCTGTCATCAACTTCACGCTCAGCATGTCCTCGTCGGAGATGGTGGCAAGTAGCGAGGTTTTGAGTTCCACTAGATTAAAAATGGTGATTCCCGTAGAAATGATGTCTTCGGTTAGTTCACTGAGCTTGCAGCGCTGGACGGAATTCCCTTGGATATTAGTCAAAGCTTTCTCCAATTCTATGCCTAGTGCTGATTCCTCTGATTCGACAATGAGGAATTTATGCTTTCGCAGTGCCTCTCCATTGCATACAACTGAAGTCCGCGCAACCACGATAGAAGCCTTTTTGTCGTGGATGGGAATAGTGAGGCAAGTTAAATTGCTTGAAGTAATAGCATCACTAGCTGAGTCAGGGAAAAGTGCCAGCATGGTTCCATCTTCTGCGAGCAAATCTTTAATCTCATCCATATGGCTACCCACCCAAGCTCCTGCGGTGGGGATCAGGATGACATGGAAAGTCTCATCATGAATAGGCATTGGCGTTGCGCGCTCACCAGTCTCTAAATCGACGGTACCACCACAGAGCGAACCGTCTTCTAGGAAAGAGGCTGTGGTATAGCTTGACAGGCGCTTGAACTCACTCTTGGACGCCAAAAGATCCATGGCAGCCAATGATATATCGTGGATGTCATTTCCTAGTTCGAGAATACGGAGGCGCGGGTTCTTGTGAGCAACTAGGTCTAACATTGCCCCGAGTCTGATGATGCTATCATCCTCTAGTGGCGAATCGGCCTCATTGACAAATTTTTGAAGGTACAGTTCTGCATCTTCGACTGTCATGTAACCAAGACCATACGCATCGGGCTTCCATAGACTCCGTAACATTGGATGGCGTTCGCCTGCCGTATCTAGTTGGCCACCGGTTTCGTATGGTGCTAGTCTCACTTCATTGAATTGGACGACAACTGCACCACTCGTGTTCAAAACCTCGGAAGACGTCTCGGCAGACCCAAAGCCGATTCTCTTCGCTTGGGCATTGATTTGACACTGATCTGGTACGGCGGTGTTCAAAGTGATTGAACCAAATCTTGTTGGGACTTTGGCACGAAGTTCCGTCGGTATGCCCGCTGCTGTGGCCACAATAGATGTCTGTAGCATGGCGTCCAGGGTGATTGGGTGGATGGGATATACAGCCAGCTTATCTCCGCTGGTATTCAGCAATGAAGCTGTTGCGCTGCAATGCAAAGATTCTTTCATTCGTGGCGTCTGGAACTCTGATATAGGTTGGAAGGTGGGCCCATAATTGAGGCCTTGCTTGGCTAGTTTCTCATACCATGTGCGTTTTGCCGTGGGCTCCATAGATCCTTCCGGGGCTTTATACTTAGGTTTCATGAGAATACTCTCGGTACTAATAGATATGAAGCCTTTGGCATGCGGAACTGACGATCCGGCTTGGAAAGTTGAGATGCTGAAACTCCACCAGATAGACGATGTTGCCGCGTTTGTAATGGAAGACTTGTGCAGCGAGGTGAACATCTCAGTCTTAACTGCGACCTCGGTAGGAAATACCAACGCATTTAAGACATTCACATTAGAGAACCGGAAAGAGGGGTTTGCGGAGATAGAGAGACCTGTTGCTTGCATAACGGCCTCCATCGCTGTGCACAAATACCCAGCACCTGGAAATACCACCTCATCACCCAGTTTGTGATCCTTCAGCCAGTCAATATCCGCGACGTGTAGAATATTGCGAAAAACGAGGTCGTCCAGATTCCCGCCCGGGATGAGCGACCCTAGAAGCTCGTGACGCGGGTACTTGCGGTTGCGGTATTCGAGACTGGCACGTCCCTCATTCCATAGGATTTCCTCATAGTTGAACCGGTATTTTGGGAGATCGGTCAAGACTCTGAAGGGTGACTTGGAGAGCTTTCCCCCTGCTTTCAGACCGTTGACCTTATCCCAATTCACCGCGAATCCATTGAGCCAAAGGCTTCCGGCCATGCCTAATGCCGTGTCCAGGGCATTGGTATTGCGCTTGATGGGGGCTGTATACTTTACCTGGGCTGCTGTAATACCAACTTGGGCAAGTGACTGTTTGACCGGGAACTCCAGGGATGGGTGAGGTCCTAGCTCAACAAATTGGTGGTTTCCGTGTGATTGGATCTCCTGGATAGCGTGAGCAAAACGAACTTGGCCCTCGAGGTTACTTCGCCAGTAGCTTCCGAGAAATTTAGACGACTTGGGCTTTCCGGTGACGGAGGATACGACCACTGCTCCTTCTGGTAGTCGAAATGATGGATCTAGAGTAGGTAGGACTTGGTCAAGTAGACCCTGGTATTCGTCTCCAAACGCCACCATGTGGTGAGAGTGGTATGCTTGCCCACCTGTCTTCAGTTTCCGAGCAAATGTGCCATTCTTCTGTAGGACGTCGAGAAGTTTTTCAATAGCGTCTACATCTCCAGAAATCGTTACACCTTCTGGGGAGTTGATACATGCGACTCTTACAAAACCCTCCAGTGCGTTACTTGAGATGATTTCTGTGGCTTCGGTTTCTGATAGCCCAACAGCCATCATGGCACCTTCACGCTGACTTTTCGAAACGCAATAGCCGCGATAGTAAGCGATAACGATAGCCTCAGCAGCAGAAATGTGACCAGCTGCGAACGCCGCTGCAATTTCGCCCGAGGAATGACCGACCACCATGCTGGGTGATATGTCCCATGAGGCCAACAACCTCACAAGCGCAACTTGAACCGCGGTACACACAGGCTGTGAACGCTCTGGTTTGTGGATTAGGTCTGGGTTGCTCGTGTCGAGGATCGCTTCTTGCAATGTCCAGCTTGGACCGTGGGGAATACTTTTGAGTGCAGAGTCCATCTCGGAAATAGCATTGCGGAATATTGGGAATTCGGAGAAAAGCTCTTTGCACATGCCGGCCCATTGGGAGCCCTGTCCCGTAAATACAAACGCCAACGGCGTCGCCGCACCTTGTGGCGGAACTGTATTGCTCACAAGTGATGGTGTGGAAAATAACTGGCTGAGACTTTGTTCTCGTCGAGCCACTAGGAACCCACGAACTGGGAAATGGGTACGTCGATGACCAAGAGTGTGAACTAGATCAAGGATATCTACATTTCTGAAGTCATGCTGAGCAAAGTCGGAAATTCTGGATTCAAGGGAGGCCATGGTGGCAGCAGAGAAGGGTAAAACAACCGCGGACTGAGCCACGAACTGCCTTTGTGTTGTAGGGTTCAAAGTCATGCCTGGGATCCCCTCTTCAAGAATCATATGGGCGTTGGCGCCACCGTACCCAAACGAATTGATTCCTAGAAATGTCAAATACAGATCCAATGGGTAGGAGAAGGTTTACCTACCGATTCGTCGCACTTTTGTCGGTGAATCAGGCCACTCGATAAGTTGTGTGGGAATTGATATTTGACTTTCGTACTGCCTCAACTTGGGATTCAAAGTCTTTAGTCCGTACGTAGGCGGTATCTGACCATGTTCCAGGGCCATGGTAGCTTTGATAACGCTCGAGATGCCACTTGCCGCTTCAGAATGCCCAACATTCGTTTTCACAGACCCAAGGTACAAAGGGTTGGTAGATGGGCGGTTGAACACACGGCATAGTCCCTCAACCTCGATCGCATCTCCCACTTTGGTACCGGTACCATGACATTCAATCATACATATATCGTCCGGACAAAGCCCGGATTTGGCCATGGCTTTGCGGATGACGGCTTCTTGACCATCGGCACTGGGGAGACTGATGCCCGCTGTCTTTCCGTTGCTATATCCAGTTAGATGAAATTTAGAAGGCTGTGGGGGGTGGATTGAACCCACGCATTGATAGCAGATCCCCGAATCACACTCCGAATCGGATCTCCCTCTCGAATCGCGTCACTCAGACGCTTGACATAGATTGCACCGATACCCTCACCTCTCCCATATCCATCCGCAGAGGCGTCAAACGTATGGCATTCGGAAGACGGAGAGAGTACACCAGCTTTCATTGTTCCAATGTGCTGCTCAGCGGACTGGATTAGGTTGGCGCCAGCTACAATAGCGGCATCGCACTCGTAATTCTGCAATGCTACACACGCAACGTGTAAACAGTACAATGACGAAGAGCATGCTGTATCGATAACCAGACTCGGACCGCGGAGGTCGAACACATGGCTAATGCGGTTCCCTAGGATGGATGTACCCATGCCCGTGGAATTGTATCTAGTCAGGTAATCGGCGTCCCTGCTTTGCATGACTAAGTAGTCAAACGTAAAATTTCCAACGTAAGAACCCGTATTGGATCCAGAGGCCTTGTCGAGTGGTACACCTGCATTCTCGAGACATTCAAACACAACTTCAAGAAGTTTGCGTTGCTGCGGGTCCATGTATGTCGCTTCAAGATTGTTGATACCGAAGAAGCTGTTCTCGAATTCACGCGTGTCTTCGTTCAGAAAATAGCCCCCTTTAGTCATCACACTACCGGCGCGGTCATTGCCGTTAGGGTGATAGAAGCCGTCAATGTTAAAACGTGACTTGGGGATATCACATTGGCCAGTCCGGCCGTTGGAGAGAAGATCCCAGAATGCGCTTGGCGAAGTGGAGTCACCTGGGAGGCGACATGCTAACCATAGGATCAGTACTCGCAATTACGTAGTTCTGTTTGAGTGTTGGCACATACCCAGACCACAAATTGCGATAGGCTCTCGTGGAGATTGATTTGGGGTGGAAGGTGAGGTGTCCTGTGGGCTCCAGGACCCGTCGCTAGAGTCTTCAGTCCTAATTGGCGCCATGATAAGAAGAAGATAAGAAGGAGCAAAAGGAGAACTATGGCTTGATGCACATGATATATCCCGGAACGGAGTGGTTTGGTCAATGCAGTAGTCTTGGAAGTTCACAGATGAAAGTGTGGGGAATTCTAGAAATGAATATTGTGGCGTTTATCCAGGGTCGGGGTATTGTTTAAGAATAAGATATATTCACTGTTTGTGAAGTCCCGTTTCTAATACCACGGCCAAGTTAGCCGAAGTTTCTATCCCTCCGATTCCCGTCATGCAAGGGGTGGACTGGGTAACTTCGGGAACCAGTATCGGCTATGTGTTTTGTATCACCGACCTCGTGGGCATTTAGATTGGGCATTGGCATCTTTCGGGGAGGATTTGGAGGATTCTCCAGTTGCCCTTTATCGCTAGTTCGAAGTTCTTAAGCATGGGGCCCCGCCTATGCATTGCCGGACGTCCAAAGCACCCAAGAGTCGGTCTTGTTGGGAATCCCCTATCGTTATGTCCGAAACATCGCATTTGCTGGAATCCGAGAGCATGAAGGGAATACGACCGCCTTCGGTGTTGATCACGGGGTAAGTGTCTAGTTTTACTGACGTGATTTTTTACTTACGATTTCTCAGTTGTGGTAATGGAGGAATTGGCCATGCTCTGGCCCTAGAATTTCAGTCCAAAGGCATTCCCCCCTTTTTGGAATTTTTGCAAAACGAATCTCTGACCTTTTGTGGGAAGGTTATACGGTCATGACGACTCTGTTGGCAGACGAGTCACGGGACCATTTGACAAAATGCGGGATTCATGTCTTCACTGCCGATGTCACGAAGGATATAGACATAGAGAAGCTTCGAAGAGAGGTTTCTGTTATCACAGATGATCGTCTTGATGTCTTGGTAAACAATGCGTGAGTAAGTCTAACCTGGGCGATACCTGACTGAGATTAATTCGTCACTCGGCAGAGGGATTTGCTATACCATGACAGCCATCGACACCGACGTCTACGAAGTCTCCAAAATGTTTGCTGTGAATGTTTTCGGCCCTATGCGTATGGTCAAATACTTCCACCCTCTACTTGTAAAGGCGCAAGGGAAAATTCTTAACATCGGTAGTGTTGGAGGCATAGTACCATATGTGTATGGCGCGAGCTACAACGCCAGTAAAGCGGCGCTGCATCATTGGGGGAACACCTTGAGGGTTGAGATGAAACAACTTGGGTGGGTAAAGATCATCCGCACATCTCTTCTTCTGGAATATTGGTGTAACTGACTTGCATACATTCATAGTGTTAGCGTCGTGAATATCATTTCCGGAGAGGTGAATACGAACATCCTGAAGCGCGATGTTGGAAGAAGGCTTCCCGAAGGCTCTCTCTATGCAGCATTGCAGGATGAGTTTGCCAACCATGTGAATAGAACACCAAGTAAGTTTCATTTTGATGCAATGCCGTCGGTCGCTGACGCATAGCAAAGGCACAACAACTCCGAAAGCGTACGCAGCAGCTGTTGTTTCAGAAGCCATGAAAATGAATCCCCGAGCGTGGTTTTGGACTGGAGCAACCACGTTTATTGTACGGTGGGGTGACATGCTTTTACCACGGACATTCTGGGTAAGAAGACCAAAATCTGGGTACTATTTGAAGAATACCGAAATAACTGGAAACACAGGATAGTCTATTCACACGATGGTTTAATTTGGACAAGTTACGTCACACGTGAAGAGGCTGGAATTATGAGAACTCTCGCGGAGCATTGTAGAAACTATAGCATTCATCTATCTTCGCTGTGATATACACTATCAACTCTTTATCTAAGTGTTGCTGGGAGATATTGGAGATGTTTGTGCCCGAATTTTATAAATTTGTGTGTTTTCACTTTGATGATATGTGCGGCATCCTCTACTAGTTCCTATACTACGTCCTATCATCCCTCTCTCGATGAATGGGTAAACTCCATCAACTTCAAGGTTTTCTATTTAGCGGGAGTGCGGTGTTTAATGCGAAGCCACATGTCATAGTATACTATCAGTCCAAGATTTTCTTTACGCCAGCGGCCCTCATCCTCATTGATAGAGACTTGGAACAGGCGAAAGAACTGCAAAAGATTGAGGGGTTAGCAAATACCAGGAAAGAAATGGAATGAACAGGAGACGCACCTGCAGGAGCAGCTTATATGTCTCAATTGTGGCAATATTCTTTCCAAGGCACACACGTGTCCCATAGCCCCATGTTAGCATATACCTCTCCATTTCCTGTGATCGATCCTCGCTTTCAAGCCAGCGTTCAGGTCGGAATATATCTGCGTCTTCTCCGAAAACACTTTTGTCGCGGTTTACCACGTGTGGGTTGGCACCAATCTCTGTCCCGGGCGGGACCCATCGACCATTCAAGTTGAGGCCGTCTTCTCCAACCACTCTAGCAAGCAAAATAGATGCCGAAGGCTGATAACGCAAAACCTCTAGATGGCAGGCTGCAAAGTATGTCATTCTTTTGATCTCCTCGAAGGTGGCCACAGGGGAGGACAGTTGACCACGACGACTAAATTCATTGATCTCGGCCATGAGGCGTGTATACACGCCCTCAGTTTGTAATGTGTACTGTAAAAAGCCACAGAAGAATCCAGAGGTTGTATCGGATGCGAGAACCATGAGAATGAATGAATCTGTGCCCGCTTCCTCAACCTGAATAGGCTTACCGTCCCCGTTCTTGGCTGAGAGGATATTATTTACAACCTTTTGATCTGTCCTCTGGCGATCTTCTGCAAGGGATGCTTGGAACTATAGAGATATGCCGTCAGCTGATACGGGTTGGAAAATAACAATTGCAGTGAGTACATACGGCGGCAAGCTTGTCCATCGCAGCCTGGTCGGCCATTTTGTTGGGCAAGAATATCTTCCGAAGAAACAAGCTTCTTAGAATCGGCGCACACAGCCAGGGAAGGGCGTAAACAATGGCAGCATACGGAGCCATGCTATGGAAGTTCTTGATGAGATTGGCCACATCGCAACCCTCTCGAACGAAGCCCAGTGCCCTCCCTAGCGTTAGTGTGCATATAGTGTCGTATGCAAACCACCTGTGGAAGTAAGAGGAAGATTGGGAAATGTCCCAAGGGCTCAAAGGATTCTAATACTCACTGCGACCATGCAGCAAAGTTTAATGGCTTGCCCGTATCCGCGAAGCGCGTCCCAAGTGCATCCGTCCACTCTATGACACAGTTGTCGATCTGATGCTCCAGCTTTAGCAGGTTTGTCTGGAAAAATGTGCTGGCCACACGCTTTCGGCGCACCGAATGCTCTCGCCAGTCTTTGCACTCAAGAGGCGGGGCGAGTTCGCCCAGGATCGCTTCAGTGAAGGTGTCGGTCTTGTTGGCATGGCGATGGTAAATTTCCGGCACAAGGCGCGGGTCGTTTACAGCAAGCAAGTTGGGGGCGGCACGGACTACGGGGCCGTACTTGGCGTGGGCGGCGAGGGCGAGCGTGTGCTGTTGTTTGGTGTGTAGAACCCACAGCTTGAAAAAGTCGGATGCAGCTGCACACCGTGGCCCGGGAAACTGGCGAATTGGGTGGAAGAAGACATTGTAGACGGCCCGCCACAGAGCGTATGCAATGACGGAGCAAAAAAGGCTGGCGACTACGAGGCCGTAGCGAGGGAGAGATGCGAAGTTCGACATGGCAATGGTGCTGGCGACGAGAAACAGCGCCGTGTGAGCCAGATCAAGAGGCAAATCAGGACCACGAAGGCGTCCATGCTCATGTGCAGCAGAGCGCGGGTCGGGGATGGAGGGGGGGAGGGG
>JAAZQE010000210.1:0-40401 GCA_013620735.1 Clavariopsis aquatica
GGGGGAAATTTGACGGGTGACATTCTGCCGGAGAGACCCTGCAGGCCGGTGGCAGAGGGCTCACGAGGCGGTAATTTTGGTAGGAGAGGGGGGGCTTTTGCGCCATCTGTTGTAATGTTAGTTTTGCGACAGCTGACGTTGATATTCATTCCTGAGCTGTGGCGTGAGGTGCACCATTAGGGTGTTTCGATGGAAGGTTGCAGGGAAGCTTCCATGCCCCCGCCGAGAGATCCCCCAAATGAAACAATTGAACCTACCTTCGTCCAAAGACACGTCATCCATGTCTTCAGTTACGGAAATGCGTTGCGCAGAAACCAGAGGCATTTTTCCACGGCGTCGGTGTCGGTTTCGGTTTCGGGGTTGGCTTCAGCGGTGGTATGAAGCTCCTCCTCCTCCTTGATGCTCGTTCGCTTCGGTACTCCAGGCACCGGAGAGTCCGAGCGAGCATCCTGAGCCAGCGAGGAGCTTGAGGTTCGTCGTATCAGTGAGCGCGATCTCGAGCGGCGCATAGCGTGCGAGTCCGGTCGGGGGCTCATGTCGGGGGCATCTTCGAAGGAGTCCTGTGTAGAATAGTGGTCAGCGAGGGCGGGCGCAACGTGGGCATTTGAAGCAAGGGCTGCACGCGGGGACACTCACTCCAGAGCTGCTCCTGCTCCTGCTCTCTGGCGTTGCGGGGCGGTCGTCCATCGCAGAGGTTGAGTAGCGTTGCTAGCTAAGTGAATGTGATTGCGGATGCCGATGCCTCAGCGGTCGACGCGGCGGGAATGAGTGGGTATAAGTTTGCTCGGTAGTCACAGTCGGGCTCTTGGGAGAGAAAAAGTCCGTCGGGCGGATGCTCGGGTCATATGGGCGTGGGCAGTGAATGGGGCGTGGGTGGTGGAGTTGGCCAGGTCTCGGGGGTGTTGTTGAGGGGGACACTGGGGGACAAATTGGTGAATGGCGGCGAGTTGGGGCTAGCCTGGGAATGACGGTAGCGGCAGCCACCACGGGCCACGCCACCACGGGCCACCACGCTTATTGCTCAGAATAGACGGCTTCGCCAGCAGCAGCCACACAAACACGGGCAGGAGAGTGGCAGCAGAACAGGTGCGTCGAGTGTGCAGTATGCAGCTGTGCAGTGTGCGGCATGCAGCATTCAGCGTTCAGCGCTCAGTCTGCTGCGCGGAGAGTGGAGAGTGTAGCGTTTGCCGTGCAGTGGCCGTCGCGGGCAGGCCCTTGGTCGCGCAAGCCCTCGCCTACCAGTGGCCATCGAGTCGCTCGATCGCAGGCAGCGTCGTCACTGTGGCTGCTCGCCAGCTGCCAAAGAAAACGTTCGTTTCAGACGGCCTGTGAAACGGAGGCTAATAAGTCGCCGCGGGAATCCTTCGCATCGCATCCCATCGGGCATCCTCGACAACACCGCGGCGCACGCGAGCACCTCCATTCACACATCTGCACACCCCGCTGCCAGCTTGACATCTATAGCACCATGCACCGGGTCGAGCTTGCGACTTGCCAGCCATGACCAAGGGGGAGGGGGGAGGGGGGGAGCACACGCGCACACAGCCAAGGGAAGCCGGCGCACCCGTCCCTATCTCTCTCTCCCCTTGCGCGGCATCGTGCCTCCCGGCTATTTCTATGCACGGCATGGTATGTATGAGTACGCCTGCCCAGTATTACCGCCGCCAATTCGCAGCGCACGCAGTTCATCCGCTGCTTCTGCCACTGTTCCAGCAGCAAGATGCGCATTCAGCCTAGCAGAACTCGGGAGCAATCCACAGCACGGACACGCGGCTCTCGGATGATGACCACCAACTCGGCATTCGGGATCAAAGCATCTAGGATGCCTTGCTACGCAGCGAGATCGAGCAATCAAATACCCTGCAGCCGATCCCATAATTCCCTAAAGTTGCCCGACCATTCATGGCCGGCCGGCCGGCCCCACTGCCTCTCCTTTCCCATCCCCTTTCTTTCGTACCTGTCACGCACAATGGGGGATCACGGAACGCGTCCGAGCAAACGTTCGGCGTACCTGAACTTAACGCTATTAGTAACAGTGCACAAGTCTGAACTGCACGGCTCAGGAGAGCATGCATCTGTAGCATTCATTTCCTCAGCCATCGCCGATGTGTACGGCTTTTCGCGCAACGAGCATCGATCGAACAACGAGCAACGCAAAACACAGCCATGATTACTCAAACACCATTCTCTAGCCCCATTGCTTCAGCAACAATGCATCTCAACAATGTGTGGTTCACGGTCGTCATAAGTCAACCAAAAGCACGACCTGGCACCCTGGTCAGGCCGGTCACGTACCCGGTACCAGCCCTTCCCGATGGCTCGTGCGCACCAATCATGGCTAGCACACTCCGCGTCTCCTAAACAAGCGATATCTTTGGTAGCGAGGCTACGGTACACCATCACAGCGTTCACATCCACCCTCTATCCCTACGTTCAAGATTCTTGAAACAAGGTCTGAACATGTGATGTGAAACACCCTCGCAAATGTGCATGCACCATCAGTACATCTCAGCACATGATTGCATTTTCTGGTAGGTAGTGATGTACTGTACATACAGTACATCATACCCGTATCGTCTGGATCCGAAAACATCATGAGCCTTCAAAAGTGCATACACAAATCCTCATTTTCGATCCCACTAGATCATCTTCACACTTCTTCATTGATTCCACACCAGCTTCGAATACTTCCCCAAGAGTGAATCCTTCAACTGCCCACCATCTTCCATCCATTTCGTCAATGACAACGCCTTCTCGGCCCATGCCTTAGCCTTCTCATCGTTTTCTTGCAGATAATAATCCACACCACGATTGAAGCTGGTTGTAGCTAACCACTCGATCTCAACTGATGGATATCGTTCAGGGGTCTATTCATTCATATCAGCTTTGAGCATGTGAACATCATCCGGTTTGGACGGTAAAGATGAAGGTAGCTTGATATTCAATCAAGGCGGAGAGAAGGTGAGGGCTGATTCCTAGAGTAGGCCTTATGGTGATCTTTGGAATAGGGCACAACGACCTACCCCGTGTCTACTTGATGCTATATGTGTGGCTTGCTCCAGACACATTAGACTGACAGAGTCGTCAAAGGTAAGGGCCAGTTGGTACAGGCAGCGAATCCATCGAGAAAGCTTTTCGATGTCGTTTGCTGTCTCGCGCCATGACATGTTGATGATTTTTTGGAGAATCTTCAGGATATCTATAAACCGTTAGCTATGGTGTATATTTTAAGCTATAAAACTTGACGATTACTGCTCTGATACTTTCCATCCAAGTTCGCTTTGACGACACATGAATGAGCAACTAGCGCCAAATCCGCTAGCGATTCGTAGTAATCAGGGCTTTTATACTTCCAGCATTCTTGGAAAAGATCATCCAGAGCATCCCACAGTTCTAGTTTCAACACGGCTTCGAGCTCAAGCTTGACCACTTGGAAATGCTTCGAGATCATATCAGAGCTCACACACTCCGCTTGTTTCTCAGACTGAAGCTTTGCAGCGGCGATATGCCGAAACTCCCCACTGTGTTTTCGAACTTGCAGGTAATGTTGGAGCTTTATCTGTTAGTACAGATGACTCACGAACGAAACATCGAGTATGGTCCTACACAAATCTGGATTCTGTCCTCTGCGCGGGCCAATGTGGTAAAAGCACAAGCAGCAAGAAAATTGCAGAACAGTAAGCGAAGTGATAGATCAATTGTGTCGTCGATCGGATTTTTTTCTTGTGTTATTTTAATAAACTAGCAAGTCTTTTAGTGTCTAACAGAAGGGTTGAAATGGGTCTTTAGGTACCTCAATACAAACATGCAACAGCCTCGCCAATGAGCTAGGATGCATCTCTGCGCAATATTTGAGTGACAGATTGTACGCATTCTTGGAGAACCACTCAAACTCTGACTGATTGAAGAGCTGCAGAGTAGGGGTGTTTGGCTTTCTTCTCGAGGCTTTTGCTTGCTTGCAGGCTTTGCTTGATTAGCATGGGCACGGTTCCCCGAAAAAAAGCTTTTCTTCCTTACCACCCTCGAACACTGTGCATATTGGGTCTAGAATTTCAACGTCCAAGATTCCATTATTGGTAAGCTCTGTTATTAGTAGTCTCAATGTGCACCTATTTATTCATTAGCAAAATCCCACACTATGGAGGAGAGTTTACTACCTTAGAAGAGCTGGAAGATGAACACCTACCGGAGTACAGTGATCGTATTTCTGGAGAACCTTCTGGAGGGCCATGACAGCCTGTGTTTTGTCTCCAGACTTTTGAGCTTCTAAAACGCACGCATAAAGGAAGGTGATGTCTTGTGATGATTGACGACTCACAACGTCGAGACATTCCACGACTGCCTGTATTAGTTCTGTTTTTCACGAACAATACTTGCATACAGACGCTTACCAAGATTTGTATCCCTACCATATAATGCTGCTTTGTACATTAGATACCGTGTCATTGGTTCATTTTTGCCTGTATCGGACATCTTATTAAAGACATCTCTAGCGGCCGTATAGTCCTGTCGTGCTGAGGCGCACAATATTACTTTTCTGAAGAGAGTCATTACAAGAGCTAGATCGTCTAGTAGATTGCTTGCTACCTTGCAATCTTTGATTTGTTCAGCTCGCCGGCTTTGTCGAAGAGCGGGTGGAGGCAGATATGGCACCACGACTCTGCCACTAAATATTGCTCTTGGATGTAAGCTGCCTCTACTCGTTTCCATAACAACTTCAATTTAACACATTAGCGAACTCCTAGCTTGCTGCTTTGGGAACGATCACTAACCGTCTGTGCAGCATGAGTTGCAGGTGCGGCTAAAGGATGCTTTGTGTTTTTTTGCACAATGTCAAAAAGCCCTTGCAGCAATTCAAGGCAGTTTTCAGAGGTGGAACTGGTAGTGCCAATCCATATTCGAGTAATTATTGCTCTCTCAATCCAAGTTTGATTTTCCTCATGGAATAGTCGAGATTCGATGAAGGTATCTAGAATTTTACAGGATGTTATGGTGCTACAAGCGTTTAATGTTAGCACTGCTAGTGCATTCTGGTAAGCACTTTGCAAACCTATGATCTTTTATTTTATGTACGTAATGCATGATTCTATTACTTTGTCAATATTGGAACATGGGGGCATGTGAGGTCTAGCCACAGACGTTTTAAAGTTTGTTTCATTCAAGATCACAGAATGCATCATTTGGAGAAGGACTGTGGCACTTTAGTATCTTCTACAAAACAAGGTGACCAAAAGACTTACCCGTGTGAATTTGGCCAATGTCGATGGTCTCATCTGCAGAAAGAAGCTCCAGTTTCAGAAGTAAAACAACCGGCTTCTCTCCATAATCCTACTTGGCCATTAGTGAGTGAATACGTATAGGAGAAATTGGAGAAGACTGCACAATGTTGATGAGTTTTACTATGTCCCATGCTTTTCTGAGTGTGTCCGGCGTCTTCATCTTCATATACACTTGTACTGCCGTTATAGTCAGACAACTTCGCTTCGTGTACCATCAGAAAAGACACAAACCTATGCTTTGCATAATGCTCAATCGTAGATCTCCTGCTTCGGGACTGAGCATCTCTAGTTCTTGCTCCCCGATTGCATCGTGAGATCGCTCTAACCATCTCGCAGCTAACTCATATTTACGCTTCTTCAGCAAATCTTTCCCAATTTCGTATAGTACGTCAGCGAGTTTCTCGGCAGTGGACGGAGGCATTGGGTATTTTATCTGCTTAATCTTTGAAAACATATGCTCTGCCGTATCCATACGGTCTTGTCGCCAAGCCTGACCCATGTGTACGTTAGCCATTGTTTGTTGATAAAAGTATGTTTTCATTATGATAGCAGACTTTGGGCACACCTACCAGGGCTACTCGCAAGGCGAAATATTCTCCGCGTAATCGATCTCCTAGCTGCGCTTCTTCATTCCCTTGGACATGTTTCTCTTCGCTCAAAGTGTCCTGGTAGTCTGCAGCTCTCTCCAGCACCTTGGTCGCGCTGCTTAGGTCGTTGCACCCTATGCACATTCGTGCAGCTTTCAATCCGACATTCATGAGTCGAATGCAAGTCTTATGCTTCCGCTCTTTTGGTGCCTGACCGCCTGCCGTATCGAGGAGCAAGAACGCGAAGACGCGGAGGAGGCAGAGCGCGCGCTTTTTCCGGTCTGCGTCCTCTTTAGTGTGTCCAGTGGTTTGTGAATCATCGCGAAGCAACCGGGTAGAGAGATTCCATAGCTCTGTGCCTGTTCTATCAAGCTCATCGTGTCTGGAGGCAACAACAGTGGATAAGTGGAGTGGGAGGCCGCGGATGTGATTCTGGACGTCGTTGACAAGAGTTCCATCGTGAGGAGAGTCGAAGCGCTTGGTTAAGGCTGAGGCGAAAGCTTCGAGATGTGAGTGACAGCCCGGAAGTTGAGACAGGGCACAAGGGCTGACATACAGAGGAGAGATGTAAGCTTCTTTTCACGTTCAGATCTTACCATCGAAGGACCTGACTCCATATCGGATAGTTGTGTCGAGGGGTTTTTTGGGGGAGAAGCAGAAGGGAGAAGAGGAAGGTGCTCCTTGGGTGGGGGGCTGCCATATCTGCAAGGTCTATAAACCGAAGGTCACATCAACGACATCAAAACATTGCCAAGGACATTAAACATTGCAAAAACTACGACCTTGATAGTATACGAAGGGAGGACTAGACATTGTTTACAATGTAATGCGATTAGATCAATGTGGAGGAGAACGGAATTGTCCGACTTGGACAAGCTTTGATACAAACATCACTTACTTACATAGGCGTGACAATAGCACGCTACGACCGCCAGTTATCCCTTTTTCACCATGAAGCCCTTACACCTAAAATATCAATAAACCGATTTTACATTACCCACATTACATCGTCGCATTATACACCTGCCATGTGAGAATGCAGATACCGCCCAATTCTAAAGTGAACTTGGAAGAGTGGTGGCTGTATCTTATGCAGAGGCGCGCTCGGTAATGGGAAGGAAATTACCCACGATCAAAGCAGGGCTACATTGTAGTTAGACCAGGTCCTAGAGAGTCCCTTCGAGGCAACCTACATGTTGTACATGTCGCGCTTGACAGTGAATGAGAAGCAGCACTTGATCTCCGGATCCTTCGAGTTAGGGTCGGGATTTTTGAGAGAACAGCCGGTAAGTATAGCCTTCTTGTTATTGTCGAATGCAATCTGGCCGAACTTTTCCCAATAGGACACTAGTGAGTTCTCGGCCATGATTTCGTGGAGGGCAATATTCCCCTTTCCGGTGTGTCAGTGGGTCGAAAAAGGCATGAATAGAAGATACTCACGTCACGTAGTTTCGATATGGACACGTGAATCAACTCGGCCATCTCCTTGTTGCCCCTATATATTTCCCCCGTCCTTCGCCAACAACATGCTGGAATGGCCATACTTGCAAAAATGCGGTCATACTCCATCAGACTCCTGTCAAACCACATTTCCACGCGAACAAGTTCCATATCTGTCAAGAGTTGCATCCGTTCACGGAACTTTGGTCTGAACCGGTCTAGTTGTCGGAGGATACGGACACGTGAGATCTGCTGCAGGTTTTGCTCCATGTATTGGTTCAATCGCGCATAGCCCTTGACGTAGTTGAATGGCCTCAACAGCCCCGCATCCATTTTGGCCTTGAGTAGCTTGTTCATCCGTTCTTCGGGGCTATCAGAACCGGTAGGATCCGCAGCTGTCATGTAATATTTCTCCCGCGCCTTGTCGATGGGGAAGCCACTCGTGGGTCTCTGGGTCGAGCTGCTTGCCGTGTTTTGGGCGGGCGGTGGCAGTAATTGAGCGCTACTGGACGCATTCGGATTGAAGGCAGAAGTGTTGGTGAGCGTGCCCATAGTCATCAAAGACGAATCAGAGAACAATTGGTGGAACTCTCCGCCGCCGTAAAAGGCCCCGTCATCCATGAGGCTGTTACTGAGGAAATCGTTGAGCAGATTGTACTCGTTGCTCACTTCGGACGTGTTGAACATATGGGAAGGGTGGAAGTGGTGCATATCTTGGAAATTATTTTGGGACGAAGACATAAATTCATTGTAGTTCAAGACTTTGGGATGGTTCAGTATGGTACTTACTTAGGGCTGGGGCAAGTCTAACTTACAGGAAGGGTTACTCGAGGCTAAAGCAGGTAGCTGTGGCGCAGATACGGGAGTGGGTTGGGCAACCGGTGCTGCGTTGGCACCTCTATTCTGAGGTAGTGGAGGCGGCGCAAGGTTGGGCCCTGCATCAGTGGCATTAGTCTGTTGGTCGACAGTATTTATGGCAGGCTCAGAGGGCGTCGCCTCGTGCTTCTGGCCGTCGTTTTCGTTCTTGGCACTGCCCAAGTCGGTTTTAGACTTCTTGACGCTTTCTCGAGGCTCGTCATGACAGAGGTGTCCAATATTGCGTTTGACGCACCGGGTACACGGTCGCTCCTACGGAGCAAGGGAGAGAGGTCAGCTTGGAGGAAGGAAAGGGAAGCGGGCGACCAATGCACTTACGAGATCGCAGGTCATATGCTGATCGGGAGAGAGTTAGCACATATTGGCCGAATGTCTTGGGCGCAACTAGATGGGAGGTCAGGGAGGTGGTGCGGCTCACCGAACGTCTGCAGTATATGCACGCTAGAGGCACGCGCCAGGAGTTAGCTGGGCCATTGACAGTATTGGGGACACAGGGCAGAAAGCTCTAACCATGATTGACCTTCCTGCGCTTCTTTGGAGTTTTCGTCTGGCCCTCGGAGCCGGACGCAGGAGGGGCTTCGTCATGCTGGGGCGGCGAGGACGAGGGCGCACTGGGCTTATCGGCGGGTTTCCCCTGCGCCATGGCCTTGGGCGCTGTCATACCAGCAGAGGCAGATCCATTGGGTCCTTGTATAGCTTCCGTCATCAAAGGTCGCGTTGTGAGTAGGTTTCAGCGCAGCACACGACTTTTTTTCGGACGCTCGCAGGCTAAGAGAAGGTTCTACAACGGGCTCCCGGCGCGTGGTGTACCAAGAAAAAGTAAGCGCTTCTGGCAACTGCTCGAGCACGTTAGCTGGTGGCACTGGAGTCCGCGACAGGCGCAAGGTGGACGGCAAGCTGGGCGAATTGGGCAGTGGAGAGACCTGTGAGGTCTGTCGCAGGCGCACGCGAGCTCGAGGTTCGGTGAACGCGGCTCAAAGGCCCACTAGCCGAGGATAGCGGGGCGTAAACGGGCCGAGTCTGGTGGGGTTCAAGCAAATAATCTCGCGCCCCTCACACTGCAACATCCACATGACAGATTGCTCATCGGGGGCGGGTGATGCAGAAATTGTGTGTGTCGATGGACAGCGACATGTGCAGCAGCTGCTCCAAGGACCTACGACATCCAATCAACCATTGCCTTGCCTGGGACCTTACACAACACCCAGCTGAAGGGTGTATCTGGACTAGCCCTGCAGGACGACTCCGAGAACCACACCCTCGGGATTCCAAGCTTCTATATTCGGCACAAGACGATGATGATATTGAACGAACTGCGCTTTGCCGGCTACGCATCGGGCTCGCCGTGGATCGCAGCCGAATGCATGTGTGGCAGCCAGCACATCGCGTTTCCTAGATTTCGCCATCTCGTGCAATTCCCATCCCGAAGTACGGGATTGCTGCCTGGAAACCCGCAAATCCTGAACGCAGCCTACAGATAATGACCAAGTATCATGTTCGCCTCACTATCCCCCATACATCATACCATGCGCCGAGCCATGCAAGCAGCATTGGAAAAAGACAGCACACGCCAACCTGCGTGGCAATAGTTTAAAGGGTAAGATAATGTTGTGCGTTGGCGTGTTTGAAGAGGACGTCATCCAAAGCCGCGTGCGCCTGCCTGATAGCGTGATCTATACCATCCACCTGTGCATGATTGCCCTGCATATTCCGCAAGCTTCGCTGGAGTTGCTCCACGACAGGCGCAAGCTCAGAATCAGGGGCATCTAGCATCGCGGTGTCAATTGGTGTAGGCACTTTGAAGTCAATATCGTCCGGTCCATCGCCTTCGGGTTCGACGTCTTCAAGGTCTTGCAGCAAAGGATGGAGCTAATGGTTGTTAGCAGGGTGCTCAGCTTGGTCGCCGAACATCGATGAATACCTACTTGCACACGCTTTTTTTGGTACTTCCATTCTTTCCTCCACTCCTTCACGTCATTCTTCAGCTTCTCTAGTTCCTCCCCATCCCTCTGGAGTAAATGCTCTGTCACTTGTGATTGTTCTTGGAGGAGTTGATTCGTATGACGCGCAGTTGTTACCTCGGCGGCAAGTTGAGCGTTGCGCTCGGTAAGTTTATCAACATTGAACTGAAATTCCTTGGTCATAGGTGGCACTTTGACAGTAGACAACTTCAGCTCTAACGCCCTAACGAGTTTGTTCAACCCCTCCTCCGCTTCCTTGATCTTACGAGCATCGCCTCGACCTTGAACAATCGTCTTTTTGGCGTCCCTGAGCACCGTACTGATGCCCTCCAAAAGCTGCAGGGATGCCTCTGGCCATTGGTCTATTATTTCCTGCGGTATCCTCTTCCTAGAAGCTGTAAGCTGTACGTATTTTGGCACACTTCGCTTCTCTTCAGCCAGCTCGTCGAATTCGGCTTCTCTCGTTTTCCGTTTCTGGCCTTCGTGAATCTCTGTCTGGCGTGCTGGTTGCCTACGTGGGCCCGATTCCTTCTGTAGGACATCTCTCTGTGAAGATTTAGGCTCTTCTTGGGCCTGCGATGTGCGCTTTCGGCTTCTTTTTTGTTTTGCGACCGCGGTCACTGAGTGAGATTCGTGCTTCTTGGGAGTGGTAGAGAAGCGGGTCTTCCGCGCCTTCCGCTTGCGCTGACCGCTTGAACGCGTCGGTGCCTAGATGCTAATTAATATATATATACTGTAGAGGTGGATATAAACCTACCATGACGTCGTGGTTGCGGAAACGCGATCGGTGGTGGCGCGCGTGTTTACATTCGATTCGGCCAAGCTTTGATCGCCGCTTGCCAAATCGGTAAGAGCGTACCTGTTGCCGATCTTCACGTGCAACATCGTGTCTACTTCATCACTTCAATCTTCAATGCTATCTTTGCAGATTAACCAGCCCAGAGAGCCATAGTTCCAACCAACAAATCTTTATATCTGATGGCTTATCTACTGTCTCCGCACACCGTATTGAACTTCAGTCTCTATTATCTACCTATCTCGCGCTCCGGACATGTGTACCCTCACCCGCTATATCTACACTAAATGCACACACAACTACACCACCACGGCTCCATGTCCCATACTACCTTTTACATACTACCCCAAACCTGGTATTATCGCTCAACTCTATCATGGTAAGGGTCATGGGTACAAGGAGATAGAAGTGAAGCAGGAACAGTGTGAGCCATGTGAATACGAGCTAAGGTGGCCTAAGAAGGGAGACGTGGAGGGGGAGAAGATGAGATGAATGCGTTATGGTTTGTTTGTATTTCTTTAATGGAATAATCACAAGTTTTTCGATGTTGACCACACTTCACCTCCACGTGCAGCTCTTTGAAGCCCACGAGCGGTTTTTTTATATTGGATTTCTCTACTGCTCCTCTTGGGTTACTTCTTACCATTCCGTATTTTGACTTGTCCTTCCACCTCAAACCCTACTCAAATCCGACCCAAAAATGGGTACACTGACCGGGCACATCTACATTACTAACACACACTCTGTATTCTATTAGTACACAATCCAACATAAATTCTAGCGTGGTATAATAAGAGCTTTGCAGCAAGTCTCGGATCGGAGGAGATTGATAGGAAGGCTGAAGCGTGATTGAGTTGGATTCGAGGTGAGAGAATGTAAAGGTGGGAGGTGCGTGGGCTTGTAATAGAGATACAATGGGTAAGTGATCATTGAAGAGATTCAATTGAGGAAAGGGTGAAGGTTTAAAAGGTGGCTGAAGATGAAGATGGATATCCTGCCAATGAAGGAGATGCCATGGAACATCTTACAAATAGTGCTATACGCGACAGTAGTATATTTATTTCAATAGTTCTATCGAATATGCCTTTTATAGGTGTAGATTTCTTCTATCATTACTACCCAACTCCACAGCATACTCTAGCCTTAAGCAAGACATTTCTCACTTCGACCTGTTCACCCCACTCATCGCCGAATTTTTCCAGGCACGGGAAGACGCAAAAACTAAATGTCCGCACTGTGAAAACATCTCCATCTTCGTCTGTGTCGTTGTCCAAGTCATTGATTGCGTCCATCCTCTCTTCATCAAAATACACATCACTGCCCCCCTCATTCTTAAAGAAGTGGATTTGATATTGAGCTTTCTGTAATAGTAGTGCATGCTGGAAATCTGCTGCTGTGTTAAGAATCCCGACTAGAGAGGCCTGTGCGGCTGGAGAAAGGTTAAGGGAAGTTAGCGTGAAGAGATAGTGCCCGATCTCGCCAGCCATCCTATGCAACATGTGGTCTCTTTCGGCCTGCAGTTGTTCTTTTGCTTCGCTCTTTTCCAGGCTTCGTATTGTGTTGCGGCGCCATTCACGATACTCGGACCCAGTGTTATGGATGTATGCTGCGAGCTGACGGATTGGCGCAAGCGGCCCTGTCTCGGGTAGTCCAATAACGAAGGATTCACGAAAGATACGCATTAATACACATGATATTAAGGCTTGGTACAGTGCCAAACGGTCTATTGGACTGATTTCTTTGTATCGCGGGTTGATGCTTTCAAGCGCTTTTGAAGTGTCTGCAGAGACATTGCTGAAGTCCAGCTTCGTACGGCGAAAGTTGCTGATTACCCACTCTCGGATCATGTATGCCAGCTGCTGAAGACGCTCAGCGAGTTCGCTATCAGTTACTTGTGTGGAAGTTCGAGTTAGAGACGATATACTGTGTTTGAGTGATAGCAACTGATGGAGACGCTCTTGAGATTCCTTTTCCGAGTTGTGCAGGCGCGCAGTCAACTCATTCCATTCCGGGTCCCCTCTCGATGGAACGGTGTTCAGATGATGAGAAGGCGGGTATCCCTGAGAATCTAGCTGTTCCTGGAGCTCTGCGAGCTTCCCTCGAAGCGAGTAGTTCTGCTCAATCAGATCCTCCCGTGTCCTATTGAGTGAACGGCGCGGTGAGGTGTCGTGCTCGAAGTCCATATGAATAGAGTGGGAGCGAGGAGAGGCGGCTCGAGGAGAGTGGGGCCGAGTATTATTCTGATAGGTTCCAGAAAGCTGACGCCTGTAGTCTTCGATTGTTTCCCTTGTCACCACACCGTGCTGTCGGACCTTCTCTAGCTCTTCTCTCATCACATTCTGCTCTTCCATAGCTACAGCTAGAGCACTTTCCAGCTCAGCAATCCTATCTGCTGCCTTTACATCCTGTATATCCTTTGTGCTTGCCTGGGACGATTTTCGAGTGTGTTGTTTGTGATCCTCTCTCTGGTCGTCTGGGGTTGATGGACTGCTACTACTGGGTTCTTTACTGGACCTTGAACGTAGCATCTCATTGAAGGGGTTCTTTCGCCGATGTAGGTCCTCTTTCTTTGCTTTCCCGTCAGCTATCGCGGCTTTTGGGGGCGCAATGATGGAGGATGGAGAGGGGGTTTTGGAGCTCCGCGAGCCGAGCTTGGTGGGGCGTTTAAGGCGATTGGAGACGTCTGAGATTGTTAGAATGAGGTTCAAGAATGTGAAGTCACTGCTATCTGAGTTTTAAGAACTGACATGCTTACCAGCGCCTTTTTTGTCCCCGCCTGTCATGGCTGTTGTAGAGCGGATGTGGCGGTTGTCACAGAGTTTCAAGTATGCATATCGAGTATGTATCCATTACGGCTTCCGAGCATCGCCGCACAAAATCCCAACGACTTGTATTCTCTCACAGTTTAGCCTGGAGGTTGTCAAATGATGATGCCTGAGAGACGGAGGCGGCTCATAACACGGGGAAGCGGGGCTAATCTGGCCTCAGCCACCCCAACCTAACGCCACAGCCCAGCTGAACATCTAGTCTCATGCATCCCTCCTGTTGCCCCAGGCGTCCGAGTTTAAACCAACATGACAGGTGCCTAGCCTCTCTGACAATGCTTCTCAGGCACCAACATCCATGACCTCTCGGTCGATGCGCTTTCTTTCTTTGTTGAATCATTGTTATCCTCACAGGCTCCTCGAATTGGACTCAGCCTTTCTGTGCGACAGCCCTCCGACAGAGCTGCGTAGCGCCGCTGGTTCCTATATGTTCACGCGGTAGTCTAGCGCGCTCAAATTGGAGCTTGCCAATATGAATAGTTCTTTCTCCTCCAGGGGGAGTAACATCCCATATGCGTTCAACCCAACTGCCAATCACCAGAGCCCCGCCTCCGGCACTGAAGGTGTCCTGAAAGCGGCCCCAACCCAAGACAGACTCATTGTTGGTGTAGATTTCGGGACCACATATAGTGGTGTCGCGGCTGTCTATAGTGCCACTCCTGAGGACATCGACATAATCAAGACTTGGCCGGGCGGGAATGGTAATCCTTCCCTCAATTGAATATCTAGCTCCCATTAAATACTTACATCCCTTACAGGAATCACATCCGACAAAGTACCGACCGAGATTGCATATGAAACGCCATTTCTTGATAAAGATGGGAACACAGTGCAGAATATAAAATGGGGGTTCCAATTCAAGCCCGAGGAGACCCGTCTCCGATGTATCAAACTGTTCTTAGATCGCAACCACAAACTCCCCTCATTTGTCTCCCCCCTAGAGACCGCCGCACAATTGCGAAAATACGAAAAGACGGTTATGGAAGCAGTTTCAGATTATCTTGCGCAAATATATAAACACACCATGGAGACACTAACACGGAGATATGGCGAAACCTTTATGAGCATGACTAAAGTGGAATTTGTAATGACAGTTCCAGCAGTATGGAGTGACTCTGCAAAGGATGCCACGTTGAAGGCTGCAGAGACAGCGGGTATGGGAAAGATTCATGATCTAAAACTGATCAGTGAACCCGAAGCTGCGGCGGTATACACATTGAAAGCTATCCAGCCAAATCATCTCAAAATTGGTGATAATTTCATCGTGTGCGATGCTGGTACGTTCTAGTATAAGGGGGAAGAAGAGATAGACTAATTAAATCATCCAGGAGGTGGAACTGTAGATCTAATCGCGTACAAAATAACCCAGCTCAGTCCTCTACGCGTGGAAGAATCTGCTGTTGGTACTGGTGGACTCTGTGGTTCCGCATTCCTCAACTACCGGTTTGAAGACCATGTTAAACAGCGCATTGGGCAGGAACGATACGATATGATGCGCGAAAAGAAAGCCAAAACATGGAACATGGGTCTCAAGTACTTTGAAGAGTTCGTGAAGCGTAACTTTAATGAGGATGAGCACCAAGAAGTCAACGTACCTTTTCCTGGCCTGCCCGACGACGAAGAGGCCGGGTTGGACTCTGGGTTTCTAGTGATGTCCGCAGAACAGGTTAAAGAGATCTTCAACCCCGTAGTGGAAGAAGTTGTGAATCTAGTCGAGGGTCAGGTGCAGACTATACGGCAAAAGGGTGGGTTAGTGTGCGGGATTGTGCTCGTTGGTGGCTTTGGTCAAAGCAACTACTTGTATAGTCGGATGAAGTCGCACTTCAACAATGCACCACCACCTCCATATACAGAGCGGCCTACACATGCGGCAGCAATGAATGCACCTCAGACAATAGAAGTCATGCATCCAATGTATGCATGGACCGCCGTTGTACGAGGAGCTGTACTTAGAGGCTTGGAAGGAAGTATGGTTGTGAGTCGGAGAAGCAGATGGCATTATGGCACAAGCTACGCAACCGTCTTCGACGAAGCCAAACATCCCATTAGCGATCGGTACTGGAGTCCTCTGTGGGAACGTTGGATGGTCAGCGATAGGATGCAATGGCACATTGCAAAGGTAATACTTCCTTACTCTCTACTCAAGTTCTACGTGTGCTAATAATTCAAAAAGGGTGCACAAGTTTCCGAATCTCACCCTATATCCTTCCACTACACACGAAACTTCCGACCTGGCCAATCACTTGTTGTTGAAGACGACCTCATCGCCTGCGATGCCGACTTAGCTCCCGACTCTTATCTTAAGGGGCTTATAAACGTCTGCACGCTGACCACGGATCTAAATACAGTACCCAAAAGTCTTTTTACGAGACTGACGACAACAAAGGGGGTAGAGTTCGATAATTTGGACTTTACGCTCGACATGAAGATTGAGAGTGCGGGGCTAGTGTTCGAGTTGAAGGTTGATGGAGTCAGGTATGGGGCCGTGAGCGCAAAATTCCATTAAGAGGCATGGGATAGAGATACAGGGGATGGGAAGGAAATGAGTGGGCACGGGTAGATATAGCTGGGAATTGGTTGTTGGGGTGTGGCGTTTCGTGTGCACATCTTTGCAGACAGTAGTGGGGTTATGCATATGCATTTCTAGATTTAGCACATAGTTACCGACATATTTCAAAGGTAGACTTCTGCGGTCGTTAGGATCGTTAGATTATGGAGGAATCACATCAGGAAGAGGACGTGAATAGACCCCGCAACGTAAAACTATACATACAGACTATTGCAAAACCAGGGACAAGATAGTAGATGTCATTCTACCGATGGAAGAAGTTGTGATTCAATACATAGAGATGTGCCACCAGCAAAGTCTCGTCCTAGCCACATCAGAGATGCTACTTGAGAAGTAGGCTAGACCGAAGTTTGCACATGGCAGTCGCACCACGGTCCAAGAGCCGGCGGCACAAAACGTGCGCGTCGATATGGAGTGTCGTAGGCGGGTTGCTCTACGCACGAAAGACTAATTGACATGGTATCAGGAACCAATGGCAACTTAAAGTTGTGCGAGGATTACGAAATGAGACAGAAGACAGTGGAGGAACGAAGGGAGTCTGAGAAAGGCTGTGATATACAGGTACAAAATGCCCAAACAAGGCATCAGTCACCGCTTAAAGGCGGTTCCTCTTCGTCATCCTCATCGTCGCCTTGAACATCCATGACCCGTTCGCCGGCTTTCTGAAGCGTACGGCGGCTCCAGGCCCGAACACCCTTCCAAATTGCCTGTGATAGTCAGCGATCTCGTTCGGCCAACAGAAGAAACGAGCAGGAACATACCACCAAGAATGTTGACACTCCAATTAAGATGATAATCCAACTGATTTGCTCTTGTCTGTCGCGGCCGGTATTATTCCTACCTCTGCCGCCCCCAAGCCGGAAGTACGAGAAAGGACTGGCAATGAGCACTTTCAAAAACCCAATTACACCCATACCGGTGAATCCCTTGAGAAAATGATCAAACCAACTGGAAGGCTGGTCATCCTTGGAATAGAATTGATTTCGTGGGTTCGACCATGGTGCTAGATAACTCCACGGATCAATGTATATATTGATGATGGGATCAGCCACAAATCCTAGGAAGAACACAGCCAAGAATAGAATTACTATAGTCAGTATGATTTGCGCCGCTGAAGAAACCGATCAGTCTTCCTTCTTACTGCGTCAAGGGACTAACTTCAGAGAAGATCAACATACCCACACTAGCGACAAATCGTCCTGCTCCAAGCCGAGCAAGTCGATACTTGAACCCACATGTTGGACACTGGAAATAGTTCCGACGACCATAGCTTGGATCGGCATGGCGCCAAGCTTGCAAGCAGGCCTCGTGTACGTACTTTGAAGACCCTTTGCATAGGCATGGTCGTATCAGACGACCTGATTCGTCTTCATATGTGACATTAGGGGCAGACTGAAAGATACCTGGAAGACTCTCGGATGGAGTATTGGTTGTGGGCTGGACAGTTTCCAGACAGATCCGGCATTGCCTGGGTGGCCAGTACCTACGTCGAGAGGATCGAGCGCCTTGTTTCGGTTGTGAAGATTTGTGGGCATCTGGTGGATTTGATAGACCAGGCGACGGCTCCGATGTCGAGGTTGGTGCCGAGGATCCAGCTGGGCGATCTTTGGGCATGTCATCTGGGAAATACCATCCTGGCCTGGGCTGATATCCGGAAGTCGAGGCCATGATATATAATAAGAGAAGTAGAACTTAGCGGACAATTAATATTGAGTTTGCAGACGCAAAGCAACGAAGGCTGCGAGTTTGATCAAAAGGATCTTGCACGGACAAGATTTGTCGGCTGAACCTTGGAGACGTGTCGGCAACACGATGCCGGGTACTCCACCTCTATTCTATTTGCGAGTAGCTGGCGCGTTCTGAAATTAACACGGCAGCAGGTGCCGCAGAGCTGGTGTGTCGTTGTTGGAACGTCGTGGAAAGTCAAAGGCATCGTCGATTTTGAAGTTTAGTTACCTGACGTAATCAATTTGTCTTGGCGGTCCAACATTCGCCGCGACGCAAGCTAGTGCCTAACGAAGCTCCAGCTTCGTGCCTTCAGTTCTCTCCCCACCCTCCCCGCCATACAATCTACTTCTCTAGTCAATCCTCCTTCGGCTTCTTCCTTCCACCTCCCCCGCAGTCTAACATCATGGCTGACCGATACTCCTTTTCCCTTACGACATTCTCGCCTAGGTAAACAGCCACCGCTCTGATCGTGTTTGTATATTTCGCTTGCTGACAAGACTGAAGTGGAAAGCTGGTGCAGATAGGTACGCAACCAGTACCACGCTCTCCTGCTTGGGAGATTTCTTTGGTTGTTGTATCCTGACTAACGTCACTTCAGAATACGCTCTGAACGCAGTCAACCAAGGTGTCACATCTCTCGGGATCAAGGGTGCGTCTCGCCACACTACAAGTGCTCATATCTATTGATTTTATACTAATAAACTTTAGCTACTAATGGCATCGTCCTCGCCACTGAGAAAAAGTCCTCATCTCCGCTTATCGACTCCCAATCCTCCTCTAAGATCAGCCTCATAACGCCCAACATTGGAATGGTCTACTCGGGCATGGGTCCTGATTACCGTGTCCTCGTCGATAAAGCCCGCAAAGTCTCCCATACCGGCTACAAACGTATCTATAACGAGTACCCTCCCACGAGAATATTGGTACAGGATGTTGCTCGAGTCATGCAAGAGGCTACGCAGTCAGGTGGTGTTCGGCCATATGGAGTCAGCCTTCTAATTGCAGGATGGGATGATGGAATCGAGCCGGAGAAGGACTCAGACTCAGACTCGGAAGACGGATCTTCGGACCCGGAGAAAAAAAAGCCATCCGGCAAGACTGGCGGAATTCTGAAGGGCGGGCCCAGCTTGTACCAGGTCGATCCTAGTGGTAGCTATTTCCCGTGGAAGGCGACAGCAATTGGCAAGAGTGCGACTAGCGCAAAGACATTCCTAGAGAAGAGGTATACAGAGGGATTAGAGCTGGAAGACGCGATTCACATCGCGCTTCTAACTCTGAAGGAGACGATAGAAGGAGAGATGAATGGAGAGACTGTGGAAATTGGCATCGTTGGCCCACCGGAGGATAGGTTATTGGGTATTGAAGGAGTTGAGGGTGCGAAAGGTCCTAGATTCAGGAAATTGAGCCCGCAAGAGGTCGAGGACTACCTGACGAATCTGTAGAGAAAAGCGCGTTTGGCACTTAAGTGGAGTGTAACTATTTTGGTAATTCAAAACTTCACCACAGCACTCCAGGTCTCACCTCGGCATGGCTCCGAATGGAATGCCTTTCTGAAGATTACATGCAACCTAGAAATATATGCTATCTTCAATAAATGACCCAACAAACGCTCCTCTTTACGTTCAATCCCTCCGCCTACCTTGCATATACAATATCGTGCATGATATCGGCTAATTCAGATTAGCGTATTTTACTCCAGCCCTGCTTTACTTTGAACACCACCATACCTTCACCATACCACAAATCATGGACTCCGTTGAAGAAGTCATCGAAAATGGTGTGGTTGTCACAACTGGCTTCAAAAATGATAATTTTTGCCTCCGAACTTATCAAGTAAGAAATGTTTACCTAGGCAACTGCACACCAATCACTAATTACGCAAGGCTGAAATGGTGGACAAGAGTCTTTCGGGCAACATCATCGTAGTACGTCATTTTATATCTCTTTCTCATCTCATCAATGAATCATCTAATAGTTATAGGTGATGGACACTGGAAGTGGCAAGACACATATGTACATTCCGTCCTCACACTTATACATTTCATTTCTCTAAATCATTCAACAGAGCCCTTGCCCGAACCGCAGCGGAATTAGAAACATGCCATCCAAGTAAGGTGTGTAAAACCAAAGATTAGAGATGCTATCTTAATAATGGTGATCTGACCTGCCCTAGCTTATTTGGTTTCTTGCGCCTACAGTGACCCTATGCGAGCAACAATATGACGTTTTTCGCACTGCCCTCCCCGCATATGGGATTATTTTCCTCAGTGGAAAAGACAATGTCGAACATTGGAAAGATTCGAATACTTGGGATGGTGTACTGGAAAACGCTCGAATCGTTGTGTCGACGCATGTAATACTCTTGGATGCCCTTACCCACGGGTTTGTTAGAATGGATCAGTTAGCCCTGCTCATATTTGACGAAGGTATTTTGACCCTATCCGGCAGACCTAACACAATTTAAATTACTTCTAGCCCATCACTGCACCCGTAACCATCCCGCCAATCAGATAATGTCCAATTTTTACAAACCTCATCTTCTAGAACGAAGGGAAGGATTGCTCCCAACCATTCTTGGTTTGAGTGCGAGCCCGGTCATACGAGCGGATGCAAATCATAGTGACCTTGAGTAAGCCGTTCTTTACTTTAATTTAAAATGGAAGCAACTCACCTTGAAAGGGAAATCGAAAAGAATATGAATTCAGTATCGAAAACTCCCAAGATACATCGTTCAGAGCTGATCCGCTTCGTCCACAAACCCGAGTTACTCAAAATTCCTTATGCCTTGGTAAAACATATTTACCCTCCATTGTTAGATGCTCTCAGAAGGGCATATTCTGATTACGATATTCAAACTGATCCTTGGGTGATTGATATGCTCGATAAGCAAAGGGAAGGGTTCGATCATACAAGGGAATTGCAAAAGGCCATACAAAATAAAAAAACATACTGCGCAGAACAACTTAAGAAGTTTGCCAACAAAGCAGAGGCGATGTGCGAAGAATTAGGACCTTCAGCGACTGACTGGTACATACGCCAATGTATATTGAAATTCGAAAGGATGGTACATATTTCAGATCTGCAGCTCATAGATTGGTCCATTGAGGGAAAGCGTCATCTTTTGAAGATACTCCAAACTCTCCCTTTGTCCAAGGACAGTTATCCGTCAATATCTTTGGATCAGCTATCTCCGAAAGTTGAGAAATTGATCGATATCATAACAGCGGAAGCTGAAACTGAGGTCACTGGGTTAGTCTTCGTAAAGCAGCGGGTATGGGTGGCTGCTCTGTTCGAAATTCTTTCTACACACCCTCAGACTCGGGATCGGTTCAGCATCGGCACTTTTGTTGGGACTTCGCAATCAGGCAAGCAAAGGACAAATTTGGCGGATCTTGTGAACGTACAGAATCACCGAGATACTTTAGACGACTTTCGCAGCGGGAAGAAGAACATTATACTAACGACGAGCGTCCTTGAAGAAGGCATCGATATAACTAGTTGCTATCTTGTGGTGGCCTTTGAACCACCAAATAGCCTCAAATCCTTCATCCAACGCCGTGGACGGGCTAGGAAGCAGAAGTCGAAGTACCTCATTTTTCAAGCCGAAGATTCGTGTAGGCACATAGAAATTTGGGAGTCCTTGGAAGAGGAGATGAAAGCTGCGTATCTAAACGATCTGAGAGAAGTGAAACAAGCCGAGGAAAGAGAGTTAGCAGAGGAAGATGGAACAATGTTTTACAAAGTGGACAGTACAGGGTGAGTGTTTGCACCTTGCCTTCCTATTACCAAGTATCATTCCTTAACAGCTCGGGCCTATTCATCAATAAGCCACGCAGTATATCGACTATTTCTTTTATCTGGAGGCATATGCTTTCTGTTGAAAAAAGCAGAACACAGATATAACACGAACTTAGTGCACAAACAGTGTCAGATCCGTTCATTTTAAGCTATAATTACGTTAAATGCCTCCTACTAATTTCCCATTATAGTGCACTTCTCACACTCGAAAACGCTTTTCCACATCTCAATCATTTCTGTGCACTTCTTGGATCCGGCCCCTATACCAACCCACGGCCTCAGTTTTCGTTTGTCACCAGTAACATATCTGATGACACATTGATAACTGCGGAAGTGACGCTACCGATATCTGTCAATTCTTCTGTGAGGAAGGCACAAAGTACTAAGGGCTGGATTACAGAACGCATGGCGATCAAGGAGGCCGCATTTCAGGCCTACAAAAGACTTCATATGGCTGGGTTAGTGAATGACAATCTGCTTCCCGCGCGCCAAAATGAGGAAGATCTGTTACAAGAGTCCAAAATTCCGGATCATACACCATCCCTAGTCAAAGTCTCGCCGACGCTTAACCCATGGATAGCTGTCGCAAACCATCAGCAGCAGAATCCGTACACTTTCCATCGAACATTGCTCAAGGTCCACAATACCAGTGAAGACCATATATATATTGTTCTCCTTACGCCATGCGCAATGCCTGAGATCCCACCAATTTCTTTACACTGGAATAACAAAGTACAATACACTGTGGAAAGCTCATGGTTACCAGAATATATGTATACGGAAGAAGAGCTTCTTACTATTCGCGAAATCACCCGAAAATTTCTTTGCTCGATGTATGCTAGTCGAATGCAAGAACAAAGATTTGATTTTTTAGTACTGTTGGCCCCAGGCGATGACCAGAATCCAATTTGGAATCACACAAAGCTTTCCGACTTCAACAGGAGTACCGATGGATATCAATTAGCCACCAATCTCATTCTAAATAATAATCATGTGGGATCAAACTGGGGTCTTGTGTCAAGTCAAGGAGATCGTCGAAGGTACATGGCCAAAGGCATTAGTGGTGAGCCAGGGACACCAGAATGTCAGCTCCAGGCAATCCGAGTACCGAAACGACGCGACTTCCTACATCGAATGGCTGAATGTAATCATGGAAATAATGCCTACACCAGGATCGAGTTGCTCAATATTTCGGAGTGTGTTGTGGGTAATTTGCCCATTTCCTATGCGATATTTACACTTTTTGTGCCTTCGATATTATGGACATATGAAGTGTTCATGGTCGCAGAAACCCTTCGGACTACACTCCTACAGCCAGTTTCATTCAAAGTGTCTGATCTTCCTCTCCTTGTTCAAGCGCTTACATCCTCGGCCGCCAGCGAAGAGAACAACTACCAGCGTCTTGAATTCCTTGGAGACTGCATCTTGAAATTCATTGCCTCAGTTCATCTCATGGCTTCTAATTTATCCTGGCCAGAGAACTTCTTGACTGAAAAGAAGGCGAAAATTGTTTCGAATGGATTTCTTGCTCACGCAACAATGATAGCTGGTCTTGATAAGTTCGTGATCACTAAGAAGTTTACAGCGGCAAAATGGGCTCCTCGGTATACAGATGAAATCATTTGTTCACAAGAGCGAGGGGAAGAGTCGGAGGAGAAGATCTTGTGCTCTTCAAAACTTCTAGCGGACATCATCGAATCTCTCATCGGTGCTTCATACGTCAAAGGCGGTTTCCCTGATGCGTTACTTTGTATCCAGGCTCTCCTTACAATGGAAATATGGACACCTGTCCCTGAGGCCAATACTACGTTATTCCAAGCCACCCCCAATGATCTGTCTTTAACCAATCTCTCCACCCTAGAATCGCTGATTGGTTACACATTTATCAAGAAAATGCTGCTGCTCGAAGCAATTACGCATGTGTCCTATAACGGTCCAAATACACACTGTTCATATGAACGTCTCGAATTTCTTGGAGATGCTGTCTTGGACTATATTATTACGAAGCGACTGTTTGAGCATACCCCACCATTAAGCCACCAAGCTAGGTAAGAAGGCGAGAGTGTACATATACGCTGAACCCCTTTCACTGATCTGAATGAAGACTTGCTAAATGCCTAGTAGTAAGCATAAAACATTCCTTTTATACAACAATAACAGCGCCAATTTCTGTGAAGACATAAGAGCCTGTTGAAGAAAACACATACCATATTCAAGTCACAAGTAAAGGGCGACGAGTCTACCTCTTAAGAACTATCAGGTCTTCTAGACTTCCCTTCACTGTTTCATAAAGGCCGCTTGCGATTCCCTTCTAGCATTCGGATGCCCTCCTATGAAGCGGTTAAAGATCTGAGGTGTCATCACTCGCTCGATTATTGATATTCCCTTCCCAAGAGCTGAATGTTTGCTAACCAAGTCACGATTACAGTGCATTCCGTCCGGGCTGCGATGGCAAACGCAAGCTTCCTCGCCTTCCGTATGTTTGAAACAACCATCGAAGAACCGGCACCACAACTACCTAATACACCCCCGGCGACCACCCACAGAGCACTCTGGCAGTATATGAGACACAGTGCCTTGCAGATTTTTCATTCACGAGATACAGCCATCAAACGGCATGAAAAGGCTAAACAACAAATCAACGATGCTTTACACAATGACACATGGTATCCATGGCATCTTTTCTCACTTACCGATCCTCCCAAATTCCTCTCTGATATCGTGGAGAGCGCCATTGGGGCAATATATGTCGACAGTCACGGCGAGTTTGCTGCGTGCGAGACGTACGTGAAGAAGTTGGGAATTTTGGATACCTTGGAAAAGATTTTGAATCATGGTATTGATTGTCTGCACCCGAAAGAGAAGTTGGGACATCTTGCCATAAACAGAAAGGTCGAGTATGTCCAAATCCATCCGGAAAATTTAGATGGATGTGAAAACGGAACGAAGGTATATACATGCCAGGTCAAAGTTGGCGACCGGGACATTGGTGGCCCTGTGGAGGGTATCAAGAGGATCAATGCCGAGACGATAGCTGCGTGGAAAGCAATACAAATCATAGAAGAACAAGGTGGCAATATAGGATTTGATAGTGGTAGTGACGAAGATGAGGAAGGTGGGGTTAGATTGGACACTGCATATTTGCCCCTCTAGGAGAGAGAGAAGACAGAGAGAGGGGTCATTCTGGTAAGTATCATGGTTCAGCATGGTTTTGATTGGATTTATATTTGCCTTGATCTGTCACGTTTCGGAATGGGAAAATGAAAATTGGGCAAAATTGCTGAAGTAGTCTCAAGTAAAACAATCTATTCAAATTCCTCCACCCCTTTACTGATTTTGTAGCTGATCACCTGATCACCTGATCACGAAGATACAGTTTATTGAAATATAACACAATCATTCAAATTTATCATTGAATCGTACACGTAAGTCTGCTATATAATTTTCATGATTTGAGAGATACATAGTCGTCAAAATAGCCCCAGCAATCAGACTATACACTCCGCCACTAGCTAAATCATGCAAGATGAACTACATATATCGTGAATATGCTTAACGAAACAATAGATAATAGTGGGGCCCGAATACCAAAGAAAATAGAACAAGAATGGATTAATTGTTCAATTATCTAAGGAATAATCCAGCGTGTAGATATAATGCACGACATTGCCATTTCATGTCAAAACAACTAGTGTAGGAGCAACTCTAAACAAAAGATATGCTGCCAAAGTCATACGATGTAATTTCCATTCCTCTTTTCAATTCTTTCTCATTACCTAACGTAAACCCATACACCACACGATTTGAATAAGTCTCATCTCTCGTATCACATGTCTTTGCCCTCAAGCAGCGATATGGACGTCAGCACGATGGTATCCCGTCGGCACGGGTGGACAAGCCTGCCTTCTTCCTAATATCATCGTTTCAGCCTTCGGTTCCTCTCTTTCTTTCGTAACCGTCTCCCGCTCTCTCGATTTCTCAACTCCTGGAACAAGCTTAGTCGTGGTACTAGACCCCCCTCGTGAAAAAGGGGTCGGTAACTGAGTAAATGCCGCCTTAGCTTGTCCATTCTTAGGTCCGGGCCAGGCAATGCTCGCTCCAGGTGGTACTACAGGACCAGGGCCCATAATCCATGGTAGTACAGAGGTGTCTAAAGAGATGGGTAAAATTGACACAAGTGCATTTGGATCCTCACCGGGCAAAAACGACGGTTCGGGTAGTGTAGGTGCAGTCGTGATCGTGGGTGATGCAACCAGTGTAGGAATAATCTTCGCTGTTGCTGTAGTGGTCTTATTCACAAACTGCGTGGAGGATAGAACATTCCCTTCATCATCAAACTTTACACCTGGAAGCTTATTGCCATTTTTGTCAAATCCAGGCAGGGGATTGCCGTTTTCGTCGAATGGAGGTCTCTCGTTATCATCTTCGGGATAGGTGTACGGATCATCAAAGACGGTATTGGGGTCGCTGGGATCTAGAAGCCCGTCGGTTATATCATTGGGTTCCTGCAGGCCTGGCCATATAGTGAGGATTGTGTCAAGGAGCTCGTCACCTGTTGAGGAGGGATTGCTGTCGGGGGTTTTGTTAGCTTCAAAGTTTTCGTCAGAATTTCCGATATGCCCTTGAGCCGGCTCTTGGAATAGTTCTTCATCTTGATCCTCTGAAACCAACTCTTCTGTGATTGGCGCTTCGACTGATTCTTCGAAGGGCACTTCTTTGACATGATCTTCTTGAACTGGCATTTCTTGAATGGGTTCTTCGACTGGTGCATCAACTTCAACTACCTCTTCGTTTTCGTCTTGCTGTCTCTCAACGATATTGGTAAATGAATCAACGGCAAAGGTGGAATCGCCATCCAGGGAGGTCGGAATCTTGGCTCGGACAATTCCATCTGGAATAGGAGCAACGGATGGAACAGCAGTGCTATAATCGTTGACACGCTCTTCAGAAAAGGTATTTTCAACAGGCCATTCCTCTTCGAAACCTTCCGGCTCTGTCTCGCCAAACCACTCATTAGGATTAACATCGAGCCCGTCACCCCCACCCCTAAGGTCACTATCATCGATAGCGATGGTCTCAATAGAACTAGTATCGGTTGCACCAACCCGCCTCTTACTCATACCACCTAAGATACTGACATTTGGACAGTCATCTCCAACCCAATAGCACAGCAAGGGGTTGATCCATTTGACAAACTTCTGCCATTTCGGCTGATCCTTGAAAGTCTCGAGTTTCGCAATCTCTTCGTCGTACCATTTAGTGCAATCATCCCATTGTGCCCGTTTGGATGCGCTGAGTATGCTAGATGAGCTATGTAAGTGGGGAGATGTTTTGTGCGTTTGTGAGGAGTGGTAACGGCGCATCTTCTTGAGGCAGTCTTGAGCTTGGCGGCTAAGCAGTGAACGTTTTCTTGTAAGAGTCGTGTCAATGGATGAAAGGTCTTGGTCTATTTCCACTTCCTTGGGCCTATAAGCGAGGTGATCCGCATCTGGCCGTCCTTCGAGTTTTGACCTGACATCTGGATCATTCAAATTTTGCTCAAACAGTAACTCGGGCGTGTGTCCGATGTCCAACTCTTCTTTCTTCTCGTTGCTATCTCTAAAGCCATACTCGAACTCCTCAAAGTACCTTGTTCGGTGCTGTTTCTCTGGGGGTTCGCTATCGATTATATCGCCATCCTCGATCTGCAGATCCGGGATTGCCTCATCGATAGGAGGGTAGAGAGGATCTACAAACATTAGAGGTTTCTCTCCAAGTTTTGCGAGTGCTTCCTCTCCAACAGGGGAGAGTGGCCCATCTGGAACTGGAGTGATTCGTATGCTTGTGGTCTGCGCAACAGGCTCCTCCGTAATTGTGGCGAGCTGTACTTCTGAAATACCAGTGGCCATTTCGTTGGGAAATGGGTCGGTGGTGTCGTTATTGAGTGGAGGCAATGGTACCTCGTCAAAACTCCCATATTCTACCTCGTCATCAATTCCCAGTTGTCTCTTCTTCGTCTTAGCAGACCAATTCTTGACCTTACCCTCGCCTATTTCCAATTTAGGCATGCAGACTATACCAGGCGCCACATCACGCAGCGCACCGTACGACCATCCGTCTCCGTCTCCACTCCTGCCCCCACCATACTGGCCACAGGTCCAGAACTGTGTTGCGGATTTGCAGAGGAAGGATCCAGGGCTACAGGGGAGATATTCGGAGTTTGGGTCGTCAATAGGGACGTATTGAGGTGGGCAGGTTGAGGGGGTGGTGTCATCGTTGATTTTGGTGCGGGAAGGAAATGATGAAGAGGAAAATAGACGGGTTGTGCGTTCCAAAGTTGTGGCAGGCATTGTAGGTGTAGCCGTCGTCTTAGACACAGCTTTATGGTTCGTTAGTTCCATTCCAGGCCAGAGTTGGAGGGAAACGTACTAGTATAAGGCAAGCGCGTACAACTCCTCGTACAGCTATTAATCCTCACACATCGACCTGGGCTGTTACACCCCCCACAGTTCCATTTGGGATCTACACAGTTCTCTGGTGAGTTTACACCCGGTGTTCCGGAGAAGGACACTGGTGGCGTGTATGACGCATACCATGCAGCATTCGGTCTAGCATAGACAACTATAGGATCGGTGTCGGAGGACGCAGGCACGGATGGTTCGGCGGCCAAAGCCTGTCGATCGAAAGGAAAGCCAGAGTCCGGGCCAAGTGCTTCAGTGAATTCATCTGGGAGATCTAGGGGATAGTCGAGAGAGAGGAGACCAGGGAAACTGTCAGGGAGGTCTGTATCTGAGGCTATCCTGGTTTGGACTGGCAATGCAGCTTCTGGTGTTGCTGACGTGGGGATTGCGTCGATGAGTGTGGGTGTGGACATTATAGGACCTATGTACACTGACTGTAGTGTTGTTGGGATTGGAGAAACCTCGATCAATTGCGACGTTGGCATGATGTTGTTGCGTGTAAAGCTAGGTTTATTTGTGATAATCGATTCAGAGGACATAGGAAGTAAAAGACTATCGTCCCCAATGCTCGTCTCCACAGGAAGGGTCTGTTCTGGCACTGAGAGGATATGAATACCGAATTCATTGGACCCCACTGGAGGCGTTAGAAGGGACTGTATAGAACCTTCCAAGTCCGTGGCAGGAAATTCAGAGAAAGGGTCTGAAACTGGGATACCAGTTGGCTCTTCAATCTCCCCAGATAGATCGCGTGTAGAGAATTGGTGGTAGATGTCGTAGTCGAGGTTGAAATCGAAGTCTGGGTAAAGGGTACCATGATGGTGGCTTTTCTTTGGCTTCTCAATGCCATCATGGCTGGACTTGGAGTACTCTGTAGTAGGTTCTAAATCTTCGTTTTTCGAAGTCACGTCAACACCATCAGTATACTGCTCGGTTCCCCCTTGAGATACTGTGCCATAACACTCAGGATGCCATTGTCCATCGTTCTTCCTTACATCAGCACAATTTGCTGATTCCTCCTCATGACCACTTTTGTCGCCATCGTCCGAGTTTCCTCCACCGTCATCCGAAGTCGTTCCAAAATCATCACCAGTGGCAGAATCCTCCGGCTGTGATGCAATTGCCGCATCTTGACCTCTCTTCCCCTGACCTGTACATGTATCTTTTTTCCCCTTCGGCTTCTTCGCCAATGAGGGGCTAACACCATCTCCGTACACAACATCGTTTCCTGGGTTCGGGAAGACCTGATCGATGGTCTCTGCAGTCTTACAGTCGTTGATACCTTCGATGTTGGCAACATACATATCCGCAAGACCGCTCAGGGAGGCTTGCGCGGATGTAGAAATTTCTGAGCTGTCTGAGCCGTCTTCAATGGAGCGTTTCTGAAAGTCGTCGACGGCGACGATGTCCACGACGGCGCAGTTCATGTACATTTCCCTGTTTCCAATTTTATTGAACCTGGCATGTTAGCCATGTTCTCGAGTCTTCCTCTCCCATTAATTATCATTAGTACATACCACGTCCAAGCTAGCAGACACTGCGCGCTTTGCACATGGTCTGGAATAGTAAAATCATACGAGTTCTCCAACGGACAACCCCCAATGACGCTCTTCAACACCTTGAAATTAATTCCATTATCACAAGACAGCGAGATTTGGCAGGAGCCGCCTCCATGTGTCGCCGATCCCCTCAATTCCAACTTATACGTCTCTCCGGCATTGTATGTCGCGACAGACGTCAACGGCGTGTTCCACTGGTACCCTTTGCAGGTGAAGTCACTGCCATCTCCATATAGCGGTTTAAGCATATCGTAATCCTTTTGTTCTCCAGGTCTATTAGCCTGAGGGTCACGGAGGGGCGATGGGTTCTTCATTGCCATGTGGGAGAATGCTCCGGAAGTGAAAAGTGAGAGCGCGCATAGTAGAAATAAATGACAAGCCATGGTAGGGACCGTGGAGGCAGAGATCTTAGGGTTCCAGATGGGCGAGTGGGCAAGTCAGTTATTTTATGGAAAGCAAGGGGAATGTTGTACGAGTTTGAATTCCTCAATGTCACCTTGATTTGGTTCTCCTGGCAGGAAGAAAGAGGCACTTTTGCGTTTAAAAGTCTGAGAGTGTTGAGCAACATTGAATCTTCGTGGCCAGTTGCTTCGGTTCTGGCAGCAAGGGGATTGAGGACCTGGAGATGTCAAAAATCACCAGACCACAACTACTGTGTTGAACCGCACATATTGAGTAAATCTCGAGATTAGTAATTTATATCCCGAGATCAAAATAGACTCGAGCGCGACGCAAACATGGGGCAGAAACTGTTTGATTCAAGTTGCTTGAGGTGGTAAACAAATCTCGTCGTCAGTGAAACAGCGGCACATTCTCCATCACGGGTGAACAGATGAAGAATGGTTTTAAAATACTTTCGCGGTACAATTAGCACCAATGACGCAAGGGTCGTGTAGTACTCACATTCCATCTAAGTATTCGTGCAACACTGGACGGAACTGCTTCGCAAAACTGGGGAATAAATCAGGCGCTCCCAAAATATCGCCTTGGAATGTATCTTGTAGAACTGCCTCCTAACCAATGAGGAACTCTTCAAGCTCTTTATCGCTCTCCGCCTCCGCCTCCTCCCTCAACCTCTGCTCCTCTTTCTCTAGCGCTTGCCTGATAAATTTCCTCTGTCTAACTCTAGCAGTCCTTCCCCAGTCTCCTGGTTGCGCCTCCTCATCGTCATCATCTCCATCGCTGTCATCGACTCCCGGAATGGCGAATTTGCCTCGTAGTTCGTTAGGGTGGATCTCTGCTCCCTCTGCCGAATCCCGTTCGTGGACTTTGGTCTGCAGTCTTCCACCGAGTGCAATGATATAGGGTCGGAGTAGGCAGTATGCGCCAATTATAATGACCATACGGATGTAGTCTTTCGGTCGTAGTTCTGCAAAGGCGGTTGAGGTGTTGCGCGTGAAGTTGCCCGCCCAGATTGAGAGTGTGTCGGTGATCGTCATGGTGAGGGTGAGTGGAACTCGCAAATACCGATGGGTGGCGGTATAGTTTATCCGATAGAGAAGATAGATGGCGTGTGTGTTCGACAAATGGTGTGGCGATTTAGATAGGAGGTGAGTTGTTCGGGGTGGATGCGGTAAGCGGGGCACAAGGCAGTAGACACTTTGCTAAAATCTGTCCACAGCTGTAGGTCTGTCAAGAAGCTAGACGACTCCTATAACGTAGCTCTCCAAAAAGTGCGCTGGGGGGTTTGGTGTCGTGGACGTAAGGGTGTTACTCAGATCTCAGTCCCGATGTCGCAGAGTTAGATATCGTAGGAACAGTGAAATGTAGAACAGCGAGGGGAATAAAGATGACAATATTGGATTCTTAGCAGGTTTGTACGCTTCAATGGTAGTCGACGAGTGTAAAATTTGCGCCGGTAAACAAAGAATCAATTCACTCACCAAAAAATCGCGCGTCGACCCCCAGAAGCGCCCAACCAATCGGGCAAGCCTCGGAATGACGCGCTTTCCGAACCACATCGCGTCGCGCTCCAGTGGTAACGACACCACTAAATCTCATCTAGAAATCCCCCGACCTATTGAAGCCTCGTACCTTAACCTGTGATTTCAACATAAATTGATTCTTTGGCTCATTCCCGGCGTGCCTCAAATCTAAAATCCAAGATGCCGACAACCGCAGAAGAGCAAGAAGAAGTACTCCGCTTCCCCCGTCTTTCACATTATACGAGAGCTAACATAAACCAATAGCGCTACAAATCCGCCCTCTGGTTCGCAATTGGTAAATTTGTCGATGACGAATGCCTAACTCAAAACCTCAACGCAACGCCCCAATTCATAGGCGCATTGACTGAACTTGTATATACCCAGATTGGTACTTTTCCTCCTCCCCCCCTTCTTATTCACCATATGTCGTCGTCTAACTTGAAGGGAACTGGTAGAAAACACATCCCGCGACCTCGAAACGTTTGCGAAACACGGAGGACGTAGAGTTATCAATACAGACGATGTGATGTTATTGTCGAGGCGGAATGAAGGGCTCGAGACACTCTTGAGGGGGACGTTGGAAGCAATGAGGGCAAGCGAAGCGGAAGTGAAACCCGGAAATAGGAAAGCCACGGCGAAGGCAACAGCAAAGGGGAAAGGGAAGGCGAAGCAGTAAGAGCAGGCGGCGTATATTTTGGCATGGGGCATTTTTCATATTAGGACCGGTGATTAGGAGTTTATAGGATATACCCTCGACGGAACAGGAGCTGGGCAGCGTGGGGTAAAGTCGATGTAACTGGGTGACATAGTAAGTTAGATTCATAATTACGATTTTCAATTTCATTCAATTATTTGATTAATCTTCATTATTGACATTATGAGGTATTAAGTTCGTTTCACAATTTCGCCATAGAGCATTACCCACCAACGCCTTCGCAAGTCTAACAGAACATATTTGCGTGCTTGCTTCCTTTCCTGGTATAATGCATGCTACGACAGAAAAGCGTACTGTACAGGTGGGAATACATGGAAATCGACCTTTCCAAACTGCTCAGCTCGAGCTGGTATAAGCGGTACTTTTCATTTTACACAACACACCTAATAGTTTGTCGCTGGTGTAGCATACGTGCCCGTGGGTGCAGTATGATAACCACCGACGAGGGGCTTGTGCGGGCTTTCGTAAGCGGCGGAATCGCGACCAGCAGTAGTACCAGTGAAGGCGGTATCGTGGGAAGGACGAATGCCGTTGTGGTGACCAGGCGCCACGGCGCCGGAGATGGGAACAGCGCCAGCCATCTCAGCATCACGCATACCGCGATGCTTGCGGCCACGCTGCCAGAACTTGGGTCTGGAGCCGGCGCCGCGGGTGTAGTTGTTGGCGGGACTAGGTCCATACTTCTTCTCCTTCTGGTGGTGTCGGCCTAGAGCAAATTGAACAAGAGCAGAGAGGACGAAGAGGAAGCTATAATGCTATTAGTTTATTGTTACGGGGAGGGCGATGGGAGCATGACTTACGCCCCAAGCATAGCGACGGCGAAACAGGCTGTGTTCAGTCGGCATGCAGTACCCAGAGACACGGCATAGGTGATTTGATTGCCTTGTCCACTGCTGCTAAAGCCCTGTTTGGAGCTGGATTGACCAGTGCCGAGTGGCGTGACAACGTGATTGCTGCAGCTGTGTGCTCCATCACGGGTGAGAACAGCCAATGCGATGAAGGCACCACAGAAGAGGATGTCGAGAACGATGGCAATGAAGGCAAACAAGGTCTTGCCTCCCAAGCAGCAGGTGAGGAGAACGGCGAAGATGGTATAGAGAACTGCAGCGCCCGAGACACCTTCAACCGCCTTAACCCATGGGTAAATAGTCGCGTCCCTGTCGGCAAGGACGGACAGGAAATAGCTATAGATGCCGAGGATTATTGCTGCGCAGAAGAACTCCACCGCATAGAGAAACGTCTGAAATAACTTCAAGGCAGCGCCGCCGAAAGCCATGGTTGCAGTTGACAGGCGAAAAGGAAGTCGGGAGTAGGGTGTAGGAAGTCAGAGGAGGATTGTGATTGTGAGGAGGGTTACGACAAAGCAGTAAGGTATATGGCTGGACTGTGCATGCAGTGTTTCCACCCAGGGCAACTCTTTATATCCAGCGGCCCTTGCTTATGACGCAGCCTCACGCACTGGGCCCACCTTGTTCCTGCCCCTGCACTTCCTTGCTCCTAGCGCCGATCCATGATGGCGCCCGCCCGTTGTGGCTGCGTGACGTCATCGCCCGCCCTTGGTCACACGTCGCTTGCAACCTGATTTGCACCTTTTGGCGCGCAATTGCCCAAAGTGTGGTGCGCAGATCGTCAGACAAACCTCTGGGTGAGGGCCGCACTAGTGTCTCAATGGGCTAGACTCTGCGGATGAGTGCAAAGCCACACCTCGATGATGATGATGATGATGAAGCCCTGCGGCTTAACATTAATCACATCATGAGGCCAGACTCGAATTTTCGACCCAGACACAGAATACATCTGCTGGTGACCCGAGGAACGTATGCTCAAGGTACGGGGAGTATTGGCGCATAGGGCTTGTGTGTATGTAGACTGAGTGTAGCAAAGTGGGACTCTTTTCGGCAAGAACGACCTAGCGTATTCACCTGTGTTCCAATCAGCCCTCTCGAAGATGAATATTCTACCAATGGGTTGTCAGTCTGTTCGTAACAACATATTGTTGGACACCGGACTAAGCGGGGCCAACTGTATATATGGAGGGTAATGGCAGGACTTGGTAGACTCTGCTTAGCGCCAGTACATGGGGTAAGGATTCCTTTTGCCATTTCATATGTCCATTCTGACGAGACTTTGAGGTACTCATTCATATATCTGCCCACACTACCCTTCCACTGTGTCTAAGCCTCCTTTGCCGACCGTTGAAGGAGCGGCGTTTGGACCCTTTTGCTGCCTCAGCTTCTCCTCGAACTTGGCAAACTCTGCTAGCGCGATTGCTTCCTCTTCATCAAGCACTTGCTCTACTTCCTTCACCTCCTCGATATAATGCCTGCCGATACAGTCAGAAACAAGAAGCTAAAATGTCCAACAACAACAACACTCACATAAGCATACTCTCAATACCATTCTTGAGCGTCACTGTGCTCGAATCGCACGTCCGACATGCGCCTCGTAATTTCAGTTTTACTTTTCCGTCTTCGAAGCCTCGGAACTCTATGTCTCCGCCATCCTCCTGAATCGCCGGGCGGACTCGCGTCTCTAGAAGCTCTTTAATCATGCCAACGACCTCACTATCATTCTCATCATACGCTAGGCTGTCTAGCTCTGTTCCACCCTGTCCACCCTCATTGGCCTTGTCTTCTATTGTGTTGACGATTGCTTGTCCCGAGGTCATGACTTCATTGATGATGGCAAAAACCTCCGGCTTCACGTGTGCCCATGGTGTCGCATTGTCCTTCGTAACCGTGATGAAGTCTACGCCAAGGAATACGGATGTAACTCCATCGATGTTCAACAGCCTCGCAGCAAGCGGGGAGGGGTGAGGGGGCGCTAGTGTTGATCGCGGGGTGAGATACTCAAGGAAGGGTGATGCTATTGATTCGGGAAGGACACGTGTGTTCGGGTTAAATTTGAGAGCCTTATCATATTAGTCTCTTAGGCCCATGACATAGCTGAATCAGATGAGGAAGCTCACATCGGGATTTGGCGTCGATTCAGTCTGAATGAACATGGTCCGTCGCCCCAGGGTCGCAGCGATCGGCAACCTTTGATTCCATCGATACGTGGCTGGTCTGTGTCGTGTTGGAGAAGCTGTAATTGGTAATACCTGCTGGTGCAAACATCTTGTCGCAATTCTTGCGGCTTTGAAAGGAACTAATGGTGTCGCCAGTGACAAGCTGCGCATTGTACACCGCGGCAGTATCGTCGATGCCATGTCACAGTCGTTCAATTGTATTAGATCAGGCGAATTAAAGTAGGGGAAGGGGATGTGCAATAGGAAAGGTTGTAGGTAAGGTGAAGATTCGGAAAAGTTCAAGAGCCTCGGATATGACGCAGCCACAGGCATTGATCAGCAAGCAAGCCTTGGCGATCAAGATCCTTTTCGGTTAATCAGATCGACCTCCACCTTCACTGCTTCGCCTCCTCGTCTCATCTCATCAACGGAACACTCTCATCACCACACTCACAATTCTTTTGTATTACGCACAAATACCAAGTGTCTATCTAGTACGAACACACATATTCTTACATTTCTTGCAGATAGCCCAGTTGATAGACCCACGAAATGGACGGCCAAACTCATTGGTAAGTACCACAGGGCAGATATCATTCACATCACATCACATCAAATTTAATCAATCCGTTACTATTGCCCACAAGTTTCAAGTTACGAGACCCTACTTTCTGTGTCGAATAAGCCAACAAATCACACCAAGACCGTAAATTCAATCCTTCTCCCAAACTCCATTCCAACTTATGGCGCTAGCCTGCCATCAAGGTGCTCGTCTGGAGCTGACGGGGTATATGTATATCTGTTCAACCACCTCCCACTTCCACTAGAATCTTCACTTGATTGTCCTTATCGTTGATCAACGCCTTAAACCCTTTTTCTTCGACCTCGGTCAATTTGATCTTTTGGGTGATCATTTCGTGCGGTTTCATATCCCCGGCGGAAATGGCATCCTACAGCCGTGTTAGCAACTTCCACAACTCAAGATAGCGTTGGAAACTCACGAGAACTTCTTGGAAATCTCCAATCTGATACGTAGCGACCCCCATGTACTTTCTCTCCTTGAAAGTCAAATCATTTGGCACAATCGAGCAAGCCTTCTCCCAGATGGCAATGTTGACAATGGTTCCTCGCGCACGAACAGCGTGGACGGCCTGGTCCAACCCTGCCTGTACACCAGCGCAGTCGTACACCACATGCACGCCTTGCTGGTCGCACAGCTCTCGGCAGCGCTTCACGACATCTTCCTTTGTCGGGTCGATCACGTAGTGGGCACCAAAGCGCTTCGCAAAGTCCTGGCGTTTCTTCGAGATCTCGGATACAATAATCTTAGAGGCACCCTTTGCTTTCAGTGCCAGAATGACCGAGATGCCGATTGGGCCACCACCTAGTATCAGAACGGCGTCGCCCACCTTGAACGGGCTGATCTTCACGGCGTGCCATCCCACAGCGAGCGGCTCGATGAGTGCTGGTGCTAGTTAGATTGAAGGTGAGCTGAGGCTAGGATGGCATTACCTCCAATCTCCAAAGGCACATTGTCTGGGAGATGGTACAGGGTAGAGGTGGGCACTACTATATGCTCCGCTAGGCCACCGCCCCAACCTGTTGATATTAGCTTCTAGGGATCTTTGGTTCTCGCCCTTTATGCAGACATACCGCTCAGTCCAATGAAGCCATTGCTCCAGCAACAATTGTGCAATCCCTCAAGGCATGCGCCACAGGTACCGTCATAGATGATAGGCTGCACACAGACTCTGTCGCCCTTTTTATAGTCTGTCACCCCGTCACCAACTTCCTCAACAATGCCGCTGAATTCATGACCAAAAGTCAATGGGACTGTCTCTTTAGTGATCGGGTGGGGAGTAGTCGGGCATAGATTCGGCCCGCCTAGGTACTCGTGGAGATCGGAGCCGCAAATGCCCACCCACGATGGTCGAATCTTGACTTGGCCTGTGCCAACTTCTGGGACTGGGATATCCTCATATCTCAGGTCGTGTTTGCCGTGGAAACGCACAGCCTTCATGGTCGCCGCCATGATTGCAGACTTTGTCCCGGTTGTGTATGCCGGTTGTGGATTCCGACAACTTCCAAGGATGGAGTGGTCGGCAAGTTGGAGTACGGGGGGATTGAGGAAAAGAAGTGATGAGTGTGTGATATCTACACAGGCTTGAGTTTAAGCCAGCGGTGAGTGAGGGGTGTTTGCAGCCTTTATCACCGCCGCGCGCAGGGCCTCCTCCATCGCGACAGCTCTAGATTATTTCACACACGCTCTTTCTCCGCGCTTCCTCATACGATTCCGGCCAGGAGAGGCGCGTGGTCAACAGCATCGTTTGCCGTCCATTTTAGCTTCGGGTTGCCTAATCGAGGCATGCCATCGTTGATCTCCCCGCATCGCAAGAGCTCAAATAGCGGGGTACAGGCTTTGGAGAAGAGCTTCCTAGCCACAGGGTAGCTCCATTGGGGGTCATCTGTCTCCGAAGACCTGAAGATGGAAAGATACCGGCCTTTAAAAAAGCAACCAGGACGTCTAGATCGACGATAAGCACATTTGCCGGACCGGACATCAGGCCGTGGGGACGGCTTTGCCTTTGCGGCTTGGACCGCGCCTGGCCGGCCACTCCAATACCAATGACTCTGGGGATTCTGGGGATTCTGGTATGTTCAGAATCACTTGGAGACACTTCTTATTATTAGCCCAGTGTTGGAATTATGCTCATCGGAACGGGGTGAGCTTACTTGGGTTTCATGCCGACCGCAATGGTGTTCATTGGCCGACCATCGGAAAGAAGCACGCAACACCATTCGCGGACAAATTCTGACAAAGCATGTTCTCGGCCTCGAGTGAACCATCGCGCTCCTCGATGACCATGGCCGAGTGACGAAGGGGGCCCAGGTATTCTTAGCCCCAGTCTATAACGACCATTTATTGCACGCCGGCTCAATGGGGGTGCAAAATCGACACGTCACAGGAGGCGTATGGAGCATCGCATCGTGACGACGCGATGACGCTTGGAGCTATCGGAAACACTAGAAGCAAAGCAGAAGTCTCATCGGAAGGGCTAGAAACGCGATGCCTCACGCGCACCAATCAGACAAAATGCGCAAAGCTTGTCTACCGCCAAACAGTAGGCATGACCTCACTTGGGCACGAGCAGCGGGGAAACATGGACCGATTTTTATGGAGAATGCAAATTGGGGGTTGAGATTAAAATACGAACATGCCCCTCAACACCAGTTTGCCCCTCGCTCACATTCGCGATCTCCCTAACACGCGTTCACTTCAATTCCAATTCCATCGGTCCAAGTCTAAGCACAGTTAGCAAGCATGCCTTATCCCGAAACCACCGACGCTTTTACTGTCACTTCGGTCGACGATTGGAGCAACTTCACGCGTCAAGAAGTGAGTCTCGAGACCAATTTGACAGTGTGCATCCGTAACTTGCTAACAGATATCATAGGTTCCCCTCAAGAAGTTCGAGGAGGACGACGTTGACATTGCTGTTGATGCCTGCGGCGTCTGCGCTTCCGATGTGCACAAGATCAACGGGGGCTGGGGCAGAGACATCCCACTCCCCCTCTGTGTAGGGCACGAGATCATTGGAAAGGCCGTAAGAGTTGGCTCCAAGGTCAAGGACATCAAGGTGGGAGACCGCGTTGGTGTAGGGGCTCAGATTGGTGCGGACCTTACATGCGGAAACTGCAAGGCCGATCAGGAGAATTACTGTCCCAACCAGCTCGACACCTATGGCGCAAAGTATGCCGACGGCACCGTTACCCAAGGTGGATACTCAAGCCACGTCCGAGCGCACCAATACTTCACCTTCAAGATCCCAGACGGTCTAGACACTGCTCTCGCAGCACCGATGCTGTGCGCTGGTCTGACTACATACAGCCCTCTTAAGCGGTTAGGAGCGGGCCCAGGCAAGAAAGTTGCGATCCTAGGGCTGTAAGTATTCCCAGCCAAAATGTACACGATATCTCGGGCTAATTGCTCCGAACAGTGGAGGACTTGGTCACTTCGGTGTGCTTTGGTCCGTAGCCATGGGCGCAGAAACCTACGTCCTCTCCCACTCCGAAAACAAGAGAGCCGACGCACTTAAGCTGGGGGCAAAGGATTTCATTAACACCAAGGGCGAGAAGTGGGCTGAGCCATGGAAGTTCACATTTGATCTCATCCTGAACTGTGCCGATGCCACTGACCGCTTCAACCTCCCCGACTACTTCTCTACCCTCAAGGTCAACGGCGCCTTCCATATGGTTGGTTTCCCTGATAAACCATTGCCGCAGATCATGGCACAGGCCTTTGCTCCTAATGGTTGCTCGATGAGCGCGTCTCATATCGGTAACCGACCTGAGATGATTGAGATGTTGGAGCTAGCGGCGAAGCAAAACGTCAAGAGCTGGGTCGAGACAATAGATATCAGCGCAAAAGGCTGCAAAGAGGCTGTTGAGCGTGTGTACAAGGGAGACAATGTGAAGTTCAGGTTCACACTGGTCAACTACGACGCCATCTTCGGCAAGAGATATTAGATTCATGTAGACTTCATTTGCAGTGATTGAGGGTTTTTTTTAGGAACAATAGCCGATTGTTTAATCGATAGACAAAAAAAAGCCATTTCATTCTTCAAAATTTTCATTCTCTCTTGACGAATTCCCACGTTCGTGGTGTTGAGCTATCTCGACATGTGCACACCCAACTTTTTCTCCCTACCGGTAGTATATACTTCCCTACCCCACTACTGTGCACGGACCAGAACGCGTCGCGCCCCGCCAATCCATGGTCTTTCAGAACCAAGTCCACACAACCTTCTCTCGCGCCCACAACCAAAACTTTATTCTCCATCTACCTCCTGAACGAAGAAATGCCATCCGTACCTCTTCACATATGCCCACCCCCCGCAT